>PVKS010010746.1:0-59049 GCA_004027875.1 Aplodontia rufa
AAAGCAGTAGAAGTAAAATGTCATCATATATGAAAAGCAAAACGACTATACCCTCGACTATATTGCAAACATTTTATCTCACCACCACTGCCAACCCACTTCAACTACCAGGTGTGCTGGTGTGCCTTTTGGTAAACAGGAAGCAAAAAGATTCTTGCTGTTAAAACTGTTCTTTAAGTCTCACTATTTTTATTTTCCTGCTTTGACTCCATAACTGTCATACAAAATCCTCAAAAATAGAAAATACAGCCTTGTATCTCAACATAATTTCTGATTTAGCCTAATTTCAAATTTTATCACCTGGTCAATGACATTAGTAGTTCCTTAATAAACATACAGATGTATAACTGAATAAGAATAGTCAATGTTCAGGAGGTCAGGGTAATGGGTCCCAATTAAGGTCTTGTTCAGATTATAAAGATCACACCATGAGACTAACCAATACAAATATTAATAGGCTCCATCAAGGCCTTGTTCAAATGTAAAGACCATTCCTCCAAGCTTGTGGAAGACATTTCAGCTAACTCCTTTGTCTTGGATCAGTGGAAATATGGAAGGTTGGGATGAAAAAGATGGGAGTTACAGGAAGGAATAAAACTGCAAATCTAGGGGCTGGAGTGGTGGCTCAGCGGTTATGGCGCTTGCCTGGGATGCACAAGTACACAAGTTCAAACCCCAGCACCCAGGTACACAACTAAGTGTCAGAGCAACAAGAGCCATGTGAAAAACTCAATAAAAATTGATTTTTTTCTCTGTCCCTCCCTCTCTCTCTCACTGTCCTTCTCTCTTAAAAAAAAAAAAAAGAAAGAAAGAAAAGAACACTCCAAGGCTAAAGAACATGGACAATAGCCTTGATACTTTTTCAATACCTATTTAAAATAGATTTTAACCAATGCTCATACACCAAAACCATATAAGACCCTAACCAAAACAGGATTTCCTGCTGTCAGTTCCCCTACTGCATTGTGGGAGTTCCATCTATTTTCTTCTCACTTAAATAAATCCTACTCCAATCACTAGCCCCTTCTGTTATTGTTTGTGGATCTTATTCTTCAAATTTGTGAGACAGGAACCCAGAAAAAATTGATGAAGCAGAGAATCTTGTTTCACCTCAATATAGCCTTGAGTGATGGTTCCTATAATGAAGACAAGGACAACTTTAATGTATGTCTGTGGCTTCTTCCTTCCTCTATGCCTTCAAGCACTTGGATTTCTCATTTGCCTGAATATCAGAAAGGATCATGTACTTCAAGCAATGACCTATCAGAGAAATCTATAGTGCAGTGTGAGTCCCATCAGCTAAATGAATCACAGTTATAGGGACTACAGGGTGAACTGGCAATAGATGACTGGGCAGTAAAGCAGCCGGTCTGCATTATAGTTTTCTCTTGGCAGGTGAATAGATCTTAGCCTCTGTCTAGAGTTAAGAATAGCAAAGTTGGATGAGAGTTGGGAAGAAAGCAAGCAACAAGATCAAAACAATATTATCTTAATAATTAAAAGGCAACCACAATAATGCCCCAAACACTGAGAAAGCAGATAGCTTGCACAGACAATGCATAAGCAAAGGAATACCAGTTGCAAAAGGGTAGCCAAAGAGGCAGAGAATTCGCAGGCTGGAAAAGATCAGAGGCTCAGTTATCAGAATGAGGTATAAGTTAAGAATCAAATCACAATGAGGTTAACCTGATACATTGTTGGCTATATTTCCTCAAATATCTTCCAAGTAGGAATAAGGCTGTCATCAAAATGAGGCAGAATTGAGGCTAAAGGGTAAGACCAAGTGATTTCAGCTCTGGAGAAACCGAATGAGAACCTAGAAAGATGGGCAGTACTGAATAATGGAGAAACAGATTTTTCCCCCCGAGGATGTTTTATTTTCCAAAGTTGTATAAATATCAGGAATAAAGTTTTTAGGTTTAAATGAAAATGAAATTGAGAAATTTTCCATGGATTTATTTTGTTTTTGATATCAACATTAATGTTTATTTAGATTAAAGGTCATGCTATTATTTCTTGCTTGTTACAGTTTGGATTTTACTTGTTTCCCAAAGGCCCATGTATTCAAGTCTTGGTTCAGAGCATGTGGAGAAATTGAGAGGTGGTAGAATCTAAAAGAGGTGGGGCCGGATGTGAGAAAAAAAGGTCACTGGGGTTGTGCCATGGAACAGGATTTGGGGACCACAGTGTGCTCTTTCTGTTTGTTTCATGGCCATAAGGTGAACTTGCTTCCTCAGGCACAGATTCCTGACATGATGCCTAGACACAGCCCCAAAAGCAAAGAGGCCAACTGACCATGGAGTGGACCCTCCAAATTGTGAGCCATAAGAAACCTTTTCTCCTTTAAAGAATATTATCTCAGAAATTTTCTTAAAGTAACAGATCTGATGAACATGTTTTCCATTGAAATATTTATCTTTAACTGATTTTTAGATTAGAATAAATTTATTTCTGATCGATATATTTTATATATCCTCATTATTTTTACCTTGCTTCCTGAAATCCTAATGGTGTATTCATACATCTGTCATCACATAGCAATTTGATTAAAAAACAATGGCAATTCAAAAAAAAAAAAACAATGTGGCATTTAAATTTTATCATAGTACCTGGGAGATAGATCCCCTACAGTCTTCAGATTTTTCACGAAGTTATACTCATGGAATATTCTCTATGATTTGGCTTTTTCCACTTTCAGTTTCTAACAAAGTCTAAGCACACTTACTTAATGTAGCCAAAACTATAATATTTTCGATACTAGTTTCATAAAATACTTCAAGGTTCCTCTGTGGAAGCTTCATGCTATTGATTAATTATTTTGATTAATTTGTAACTTTTAATTATATCAATAAGTATAATCTCATTCTTAATTTTTATTATTTATATTTGTTATGTAATGGCTGATGATAATTTAATAGGTGAAATATTTCTTATTTATGTTACAAGTTTAATTAAGAGACATCTGTACCTCCCAACTTCACCAAATTAAACAAATAAGAAGGGGGCCTTACACAGGCATGTCAAAATTGTAGGTGTTGATGAGCAACATTATTAAGCTAATTGCCACATTCAATTAATTTCTAAATTATACTAAATTGTTTGAAAAATAATAGAAATTTGATAAATGATTTTATCCTTATTGACCAAAATATATTCTCAAGTGTACTTACTGAGTATTTATTTTTCTGTCATGGGCTATGTTAGCAATTTATATTTGAGTTCATTAGCAAAAATTTAATACAAGCCATAAATATGAATCTTAAAAAAACTGTGAATGTTATACAAAAATTATACATTAAATTAATAAACATTATAATTCTAAATCAAGGCATGCAAGAAATTTAAGTGATTTTGTGATGTTAATAAATATAAATGGGTATCAACCAAAATGGGTGCCATTTACTAAAGAGCTTCAAGTACTTGGAACTTCTCCAAGAGCCTTTTAATAAAGTCTGGTAAACAGTATCGCCAAGTTAGAAAGATATGTTTGAAGTAACCAGCAGTAAAGTTTAAATATCCATGGTCTGGTTGCCTGGCAATGTGAAGTAAAAAAAAAAATAAAAAATAAACAAAATGTGCATGTCTTCCTGCAATAAAACTTCTTTAAACCTAATTTAAGAAGCTCTACCCATAATACTTGAGAAGAAACAAGTGGCATTTTTATGTCACTTATTTTTGTCTTTTGTATACCTTATTCAAATAATATCATCACATAGACACAATCAGAGTTATTTTGCCAATTGGTGTATTCTCACTGCATTATACTTATCAAATGTGACAATTCACTTTTGCAATTGATGAAACTTATTGTTTAAAAGCTATGTTGACTGCTAACCCTAATTTTCTAAGCTAGTTCTGATGGGGATTAGAGATAAGTTACTCCAACCCTTAACTTGGGTAATCAAGACATTGAAAAAGTCTGACTAACTGTATTCATTTATCTGATTAGTCTGAACTCAATTCAAGGTTGTACATAATTCCAATAAAGCAACAGTGAAATTGGTTTTTATTTTTGTAGTAGAAAACAGGTAAAATTTGAGTTGCTACTTTTCAACAAATTCTGCATTTAAAATGCCATTAAACCATATAGTTCTAGTTTTTAAAAAGCTACAAATTTTCATGCTATAATTTGGTTTCCTTAAGCTACATATTTGAGCATGAAGCAAAGCAAGAGTGTTATTCAGGAAAACTGTTAGATGAATTATGTCATGATCATAAACAGGTTGCATAAGGCAGTCATCTGGCTTGCTATAATCACTGTAATCCTGAGTCACTTCAACTTCTAGAGAATTATCAAGGTTAGAAATTTCCAGAAGCATATTGAAAGAAAAATCTTAAAGATGGAAGCAATCATTGCTTGAGCCTATGGTTCTCCAATTTTAATGAGCATGAAAATTATGTGGAGGGTTTAAAATACACTTGTGGATATGCTTGCAGGCACCAGGGATTGGAAACAGGGTCTCTTAGTGCCTCACTAAATTGCCAAGTCTGGCTTTGAACTTGTAATCCTCCTGCTTCAGCCTCCTACACTGCTGAGATTACAGGCAGGCTCCACTGTGCCCATCTTAAATAGACATTTCTTGATCCATCCCCAAGAATTTATTTTTCAGTAGGTTTGGAAAATGGCTCAATAACTTGCATTTCTAATAAATTCCCAGGCATTTCTAACAAGTTATTTTTCTATGTGGGGACCACACTTTGAGATTCACTAGCTTAAGTAAATCAAGTTTCATTGTATTTGTAAAAGTTAAAAATAATAATTAAATTAGTAATTTTTAATCTAGTAACAAATGAAAGACATTTGAGATGAGTTTGGACTGAACATCTCTAGAACAGGGTAATAATGAACTCTTTTTTTTCCATTTATATCACCTACTTTCCTAGGTTGATTTACTTCTTCTCAAATGATAAATGTCGGTAACATATCACTATAAATTCAATAAATATTGCACTTAAAAAGCCATTCCCTATATTGAAATGTTATTTTTAGAAGGCAAATTTCTAACAAATTGTCTATATAGATTTTCTTTTAATTTTTTAAAAGAAAAAATCAATTTTAACTTTCTTAATTGGAATAATTTTAAGCAAAAAAAACTTAAAATATTTACAACATGACCATATGTGCTTGATCTTTCTCATAATACCTATTTAGAATCAGCAGATTTTTAAACTGACTTTAATTATTTCATTGATTTGACAGAGTTTCTATAGCTACACACTCCAGTTCCTGTGCTGACTTCTCAGCAATCCTAGTGAGTTCCTGAACACCTGTCAAGGAGGAAAAAGTATAATAAATGGTTGGAAATAACTTGAATCATCAAATGCCCTACAACTTCAAACCTGTTTTACGTATCTTCTCATTCATGCTTCTCCCTCTGTCTTTACATCTCCCTTAATATCCCAACAACTTCTTTCCCCAAATAGCAACGATTAACAGATGTTTCAATCCCAAAACTCCACCAGATGGTTACATTTGACATTTTCTCAGTTCTCTGCCTTTTCCATATCCCTGTTTTCTACTTTATTATCCTGTTCTCATCTTTGCCTTTCCTGGAGATCAACATCTGGCACTGGTAGTTATAGTGGTTTATCATACTTTCCTGATTAGGGCAGAAAATCAACACAGGCAATTAGAATTCTACCTTGATAAATATCTGTATAAACCGATCATTAACTTATTTACCAAGGGGCAACTGAATCACAAGGTGGTGGGAGTGTGTGAGAGTGTACACATGTACATGTATCGTTTTAGGATATAAAATGTGTATGCATGTATGTGTGTGTGAACATATGCATGTACACACGTAATGCCTCCATTTTTCCAATGTTAGTTGTCACTAATGTTATACTGTTTCTTCCAAATAATTAAGAGATTTTTATCAGAATATTTTGTTGATAAGTGAATGAGTTATCAATTATTTATATTTGTTCTAGATTTTTCTTTATGCAAGAAGAATGGTTCTTGATTTCAAGAACAATAATACATGGATAATACCTTTTTTACCCCAGATCCTTCCTACCATTTCAAACTTTCCAATATTCCCTTTTACTGGGCTGGTTATCTTTTCTATGTTTGTATTATTTGTTTAGTCATACTTTCTTTTCTTCCTTTCTTCCTTCTTATATTTTATTACTTTGTGGTTTGTAATCAGAAAAATACTTAGCTACCATTCTAATGCAGTATATATTTAACAGGGAAGAACTCAGTAAAAATTAACAAAAGAATTTAACTGTTTTCTGTCTCTACCTCTAATATTCCCTGATC
The DNA here is from genome assembly GCA_004027875.1 of Aplodontia rufa. NCBI lineage: Eukaryota > Metazoa > Chordata > Mammalia > Rodentia > Aplodontiidae > Aplodontia > Aplodontia rufa. The sequence goes on from PVKS010010746.1 coordinate 6,266, forward strand.
TTCTCCACCTCAGTCCAGAAACAATGATTTGTGGAAGAGCATTTTCAGTTCATGTATGGAGAGATCTAAGTTAATGTCTTTCCAAAAGTCATAACAATAGTCCATAGTTGTCCAGTGCATGGCTTGAGGACTCTGACAACTCTTTTTTTTTTTTTCTTTTTTCTTTTCTTTTCTTTTTTCTTTTTTTTTTTTTTTACTTTTGAGTCTATTTGAGTATGTAACACATGTGCAAGATGTGATTGATCTTTAACCTAAGTGAAACACGGAGAAAGCTTACCTCTGCAGTGTGGTCACTGGAGAACAATAGCTTAACTCTCTATTTTCATTTTTGGGAAACAGATAAATATGTATAGGTAATCATGGATTCTCATTGGGTGGCTGAAAGTCAGGTATCTAACTTATCTATTGCGGAAATATTGAGGAAGTTTATTCTTACATGCCTTGATGACCTTTATTTTATTAAGGGAATTTTACCAAGTAATACTGCCTTTGCATGTAATAGTATTCTCAAACTACAATAAAGAATCCTATTTTGTCTGGACCTGAGTTCAGACCACATTCTTTTGTATCAAAGAAATGCCAACATTTTGTCTTCAGGGGATGCAGTCACATAGGATAATTGAGCATTATCTCTGGCTTGAATTTACTCTTGTTATTCTAATAGGTTTCTTAAAACCTTTCAGTTCTGAATATTTTATTTACGTTTCATTTTTTCTTAAATTATTTGGAAAACAGTGTACTTTTTCTTATTTCTTTCTACAGTAATGGATACATAATTAGACCATTTGCTTTACTATGCATTATATATTGTGAGGTTCAAAAAGCCCTTAGATAGAAGAAAGCATTATACATTCTATTTCACAACTGAGTAAACTAAGCAGAAAGTGCTCTTTCCTGGGACTCCTATACTATTTATTATCATAACCCCACACTCTAGTCTGTTGCCTCTCAATAGTAAATGTGCAATGAACAGTTGTTGATTGAATAAATACTACATCAGTTCCTTAAACTAAAGATTTGTTGATTCTAAATGGTGCATCATTATTCCCTTCATTCTTTTGTTTTATTTAACATTAATTAATTAGGTCTCCTAAGAGGTATCTAGACATAAGGCATACCTGCAAATCCCAGAATCAAGTGCACAGGCGTGATAGTTAAACCCACATTGTCATTTAAGATGGTCCTATTAAAAAGAGATGAGCAGATAGATAAAAACAATTAAGGCATTGAAGATGACTAAGTAGAAAAAAACAACAGTGAATCTTAATAATGGAGATAATGCTGGAAGAAAAAATCAATAACATATTTTTACAGAGCAGAAGGCTTGAGTGAGATGAAGATAGATAAAAGATCCATGATTATTTCACCTACTTGGTCTTAGGTAGCCAGTGACAGTAATAGAATCTGGACTGAAGGGAACTGAGACTATGTTTCAGAGAAATTTGATAATTAATTGATGAAAAAGGAAATCAGCAATTTTTGAATAGTATTCAGAAAAATAGAAATTACTGTTTCTTTTGTATTTTTGAGAGAATATATTTATAAGTCAAGAAAACCTGGATTATCTATAGTACTAACTTTAAATAAATATCATTTCTCCATGAAAATAGGCACCTTATAAGGATATTTTAAATCTTCAGCAGTTGGATGGGATTTGTTCATGGTAATTATGGAAAGTAAATCTTAACTATGATCTCAAAAGGGGCAGCTGGATTGAAGGATTATAATGAAATCAATAGACATTTACCTATTACAGATACAGAATGATTATTTAACACAAATGTCCCAGTCAAGTAGGAAAAAAAGTGAAAGAAATGACAACAGTGTGTGAATGTTCTAAATATACAAAGATATAAAAAACCTTTTTAAATATAGGTAAAGAACAAAAGTAGAATATTTAAAAATGTTCAAAATCTGAAGCTATTTAACCTCAAACCAAATGTATATAATAAATAAAATGAGTAATTATAATAAAAATATTGATAATAATTATTTTGAAGGTAGAATGTCAGTTACAGTCATTTAGTAGAAAATACTTACTTGTCCTATCTTTTTGTATGATGCAAAAATTAAGAATATTTTCCAGAATAATCAATGCTGTAATAAGCAGATTAATACATTAATAGTGGAACAAATTCATAAAGTTTTTTGTAGGAAAACAAAGCAATATGTACCAAAAGCTACAAAAATATACATAATTTTTTTCTTTTCTGGAAATAATTTCATCAATATACCCTCTTCCAGGAAAAGCATACAAATTACTGTGAATATATCTCCACCACAATTTTATTAATAACAAGGTTAATAAAATATAGAGCGTCCACATTTTGGTGTATGCCCAAAATATTTGACATATGCCTAAGTATTTCTATTTTTGGAATGTTCAGTATAGGAAAAACGTAATTTCTATTTAAAGTATATATAACACACACGATTATTATGGATATGAATATGTGTTTACAAATGTGAAAATATTGTCCTGTGAAAACTATTGAAGGCATCATGTACATTATTATTTCATTTCACAGAAAAGCTACATTTGTTAGAAAATATATTTCGAAGAATCCAGAATGATCAACAATGATTATATTTAAGGTACTATTCTTTGCTTCTTTGTTTATTTATATTCATCTCATTAGTGTGAATCTTGATTAGCGAGTGGTTTGTGGGGTTTTTTTATTTTGTGTTTAAACAGCTAGGAACAAACAACCTTATGGGATGAGGAATTACCTTTCCTAGTCATTTATGTAACATACTCAGACTTTTTAAAAAATCTATAATCAAAACAAAAACTCATGATTATGCATGCAGTTAACCCATATAATCAACATCCAGTTATAAGAGTTGTTTGGGAGTTGGTGTGTTGAGCAGTGGTCATGTTGTCATGTCATTTATCACCTTTGTCGAGGCTCAGCCGCTATGGTGCTTGCCTGGCAGCGCAAGTACACAGGTTCAAACCCCAGTACCATGTACACAAACGAGTGTCCAAGCAACAAAAGCCATGTGGAAAACTCAATAAAGATTGATTCTCTCTGTCTCTCATTGTTCTTCTCTTTGAAAAAAAAAAAAAGATTTATTTAGGGGCTCACAGTTTGAGAGGTCCCAATCCAGGGAAGGCCGGCTCCTTTCTTTGTGCCGAGGTAAGGCTGTGCATCAGGGTGGCAGGCATGGCTCCAGAGAGCAGGTTGTTCAAGGCGTCACATCAGGAAGCAGAGCAGAGGGGGAAACTCCATGACAGATACAGAATATATATACCCCAAAGGCGCAGCCCAATGAACCACCTCCTCCAACCACACCCCAGCAGCCTACAGATTCACTGATTGGGTTAATGCTTTTATGATCCCATCATTTCATCTCAGCCTTCCCAAATTGTCACATGTGAGCTTTTTTGGTGACACTTCACATTCAAACCATAACAGTCTTTTTTTTTTTTTTTTTGAAAGAGGAATAGTGAGAAAGAGAGAGCAGAGAGAGAATTAATTTTATTTAGTTTTTCATCTGGTAGTCATTGCTCTGACACTTAATTTTGTATGTGGTACAAGTATTCAAACCCCAGTCCTCATGCACGCCAGGCAAGTGCCATGACCACTGAGCTTCCACTCCAACCTCAAACCATAACACTCTAGTCAGATAAATTGAAGTTAGTACTATCGCAATTAGTCTCTTTCAATAGAGATTTTAAAATAGATGATGGGAAAACGACTTGACATTTATTTCCTTTAGTGCTTATGATCTTTACCTCTGACTCAGATTATTTTCATCAAGTTTATAGAAAATTAACTTTTTTTTTTTTTTTAAAGAGAGAGGGACAGTGAGAGAGACAGAGAGAGAAACAACTTTATTTAGTTTTTCACATGGCCTTAGTTGTTCCAACACTCAGTTGTGTACGTGGTGCTGGGGTTTGAACCCAGGTCCTTGTGCTTGCCAGGCAAGCGCTGAAACCGCTGAGCCACCGCTCCAGCCCCGAAAATTAACTTTTAAAAAAATAATTCGTAATACAGTTACAATAAACTATCACATTTTGACCCAAATTTTGTAAAATGTTTTTTATGTTGCTATTTCACAATGAACTACTTCTAAACCATCTTATAGACTTCTTTGAAGCAAAGCTCTCATGATAAAGTATCATTGACAAATCATCTAAAAACAGCATTAGTTAAAAGGTTTATTCCAAGGCATTTCCCATGCCTTAAATAACTTTCAAAATGATGAACTGAGTTATTACCAGCTAATGATAATTTTTAGGAAATATTTCTTTCTAGACACACATTAATTGAGGAAGAGATTTCCACACGCTTTCTTATGATAGGACTGCAGTATATGTATCTGATCACTCCTTCTGTTCCCCTTTACTCCTTCCCAAATAAAGAGGAATGAGTGACCTGAATTTGCTATCCTAGGTCACAAATCTAACGGGTCTATAGTGCCCTCTCATTGTTGTTACATCTTTTACCAGTGTCTGCCCATGACTCATTAATATTGAGCTGCATACCTGGCTTCCAATCCTTCTTCAGTTGCTTAGTCTCCATTTGCTTAGGCTCCAATCTCCAGTTGCAGATCTCAAGATTTAGGACAAGGAAGAAGAAAACCTGGCTCCAATCTAGCTTTTATCAAAGAGCTCTATTTTAGAGTGTTGATAATTAGGGCTTCCTCCTCTGTTCTGTTCTTTTTGATGTTATTATCCATCTGTCTCCCTGTCTCTCTCATTCCTTAATGTTCCATAGACAATGCTAGCACTGTTTCCTCTGTCTGGAAAGTCATTACCAAGACATCATATTCCTGCATTCTCTGTTCTGAAGACAACAAAGAGGCATTTATGGCCCACTGTATGGAAGAATCATTTCCTTGACCCATCATGCTCTCTTTTCCTAATAATTATTTCTTAATTGTTTGTAGAGTTTGCCACAATCCATCTTTTAAAGCAATGTTTTATTAATCACAATTGCATTGTTTGTTAAATGCAAATGAGTTATGAAAAAACAATAGGATGTTGACCATTCATAATAAAACTTGTAGCTTTGGTCCACATTTTCTCTCTGCTTATTTGCATGCCCTATTCAAATGATCCTGGTATCTCAAGTCATAATCCACCAGCATTGCCTGATTTCAAATTGACTAATTCAGAACAATAGGAGTCCTTACGATGCTTGTGAGTTTCAGGTACCACACTAATAAGGAAGCGTTAGATTTTAAGAATAAAGATACATAGTAATTGAAGTCTTTAAAGGGGATATATCATCTTATTGCAATTATGCAGAAAGAAAGAAACTTGATAGAATCTTTCAAAAAACTGATGCAAAAGTAAGAACCTAAAATGCATAATGCACAGATTATTGTGTCTAAAAATAAATTTTTCTAAAACCTCAGTAACGAGAGAAACAGTTCAAAGAACAGAATTTTTAGAAAATAAAGTGCAATGAAATGAGATATATTCTTTGAACTGAGATAAGAGAAGGGCATAATAAAGTTTTTATTACATGAAAGGAAAAGTAATTATATCTATACATAAAGGAAAATGATTATATCTATACATAACTTACTTTAATGTTTGAACTAGAAAAACAATGTGTTGACTCAGTCCCAAAAGTATGCAGAACAATGATGTGAGGCACAATATCATGAGTCACCTTGAATTAATCTTCTGAAAACTCCAGTCCCAGGAAAATAGTGAGAGTTGCCTCTAAACAATGGCATAGAGCCACTGTCAATCACCATTGTCATGACTGGAGCAAGTATTTCTAGGAATCAGAGAAAACTTGTTTTGATTTGAGAATGCACAGTATACAATGTTTTCAATCATTTCTGGGTTAGTTCCATGGCTGGAGAGGTTACATTTCACATACCCTGAAATTATACTATTGGGAAGAATTTCAATTCGGACTCAAAAGGGCCATACAAGGAAAATGTCCCCCCTACCAACAAGTAGAACAAAAAATAGATTAGAGACCTGGCTTTGCCATAAAGAATTCCCTCTGTAGAGAACTACCCTGACTGAGCGAAGTGACTCAGATAATTCACATAATCAGTAGGTGCATTAACATTCAGGAGTCATGGATCTCATACCTTTTATCACATAGGGAACCATGAGTAACTCAAAAGCTGATGCTAAAACATATGTATGTCTGTTCCAAATGGCAAAGTGATTGAGCAAGCAGTGTTTACTCAATAATTCCTGGGGAACGAGAGAAAGGCCAGCCTGAAAAGCAAGAAAAATATCTTAATAGCAGAGTTCCAAATACCTTAAAATAGAGTGGGAATGTCAAAAAGTAAAAGAACACATGAACCCCATCTATGGACATCCAGTAAGTCAGGAGTATGTCAAATGTCACAGACTGAGATAGGAAATCATACGCATTGATAGAAGCTTCCCAGGAAAGCGGGAAGAACATATGAAAACGAAAAACTGTGATTGTAGATTTTCCCAGAGTGTGCATAAGTTCAAAGAAATGCTTCAGGGACCTTGTAGAAGTTGAGGAATATTTGGTGAGGTTAAAATCTTCATTTCATATATTCTTTCTTTCTTCTCCATATAACTCTATGTACTTGTTTCTGGAATACAAAAGCAATATTGGGCTCACTTGAAAATTTAATTTGTATGGAGAATGTAATCAGGCTTGGCCTAATAGATGCAGAAATTGAAAACTTTTTGTGTCTTATAAGCATTGCTTGGATGGATAATTTGCTATAACATGCTTAGTTGCATGTCTTTCTAAAACTTGAAAAACATGAGAACTTTAGTGTAGAGTTAATTCAAATAAAGGAAATTCCTACATAAACTGCCTTCGTTCCATTGGAAAAAGAACAGCCCTTTTCTCCTGGGAAGAAAAATTCACACTGTATTAGTGGGAAGATAAACATAATGCTAGTCATAGTCATTCATTCAAACAAGAGTATGTTCAATACTAGCTGAAAAGAATACATTTTAAAAAAAACACAAACTTAAGATTTATGTCTATGCTCTGTTCCTCAGACAAAGCTAGATCTTCATTGTGAGAAAAAATCTCTTTACTGGTCCTCCGAAGAAGAAATGATCAACAAATGAGAACACCACAAAAACAAAATATAGGAAATGCAAATTTGACACACCAGTAAACACTGACATCTACCAAAATTGAGACAAGTCTAGAAGGTGCATCGATCAAGAGAGATTTATTAGTTTTCAATTGCTACTAAAACAAATTAATACAAATTTAGTAGCTTACAACAAAACAAATTTATTATCCTACAGTTTGGTTTTTCAGATATCCCAAATGAATTTTATTGAAATAAAATCCAAGTGCTACATTATTTTCTGTATGCTCTAGTTGAGAATCCATTTTCTTGTCTTGCCAGCTCTAGAGGCTGCCCGCTTTCTTTGGTTTATGTTCTCTTCATCAACTTCAAAAACAAAAGTGGCGTGTCCAATCTTGTTCACATCACTCAGTCATTGTGTGGTCATATTTTCTTCTGATCATTGTGATTGAATTGTACCCATCTGGATACACAGGATTATCTCCATAAAGGACTCTGAACAAACACCTTACTTCCTATCTGTGATCTTAATTCTGCTTTGCCATGCAAGGACAGCATGGCATAATCATAGGTTCTGGAGATGAAGAGGTACTCATCATTGGTTGGAGAGGGGTTTCTTGGTTATTCTTCCTTCTACAAGAAGAGGGGTTTGGATGTCTGAATGCAAAATCAAGTTGGAGTGTTTACTTTCTGCTCAGGGAGATCCATGTTACATTATTAAAATATATGTGATCTGGGGAAGATTGGGGGGAAAAAGGCCTTGAAGATTATATTAAAATATTGAAGGATGGAATGGTAGTTCAGCAGTTACGGCACTTGTCTGGCATGTGCAAGGATGCAGGTTCAAACTCTAGCACTGCATACTTAATGAAGTGTGGGAGCAAAGAAAACCACATGAAAAACTAAATAAAATTTATTCTTTCTCTCTCACACGGTCCCTCTCTCTTAAAAAAATATTGAGTTTAGCTGTTATAAGCTTAATATGTATGCAGTAAGGTAACATTTTAACATGATAAGTTTGGGATAAAAATTTACACAGGTTTCTATGTTTTTACCTCAGTGTCAGTATCCCACAAAGTAATTTAGTAAAATACCCCAGACAGATAAACAGATAATACTGCAACAAAATGAACTATGACTAAAACAGGGAAAGATGCTAAAAAGTCCTAGAGCATTTAGATGGGGGATTAAATTTGACTGGTGAGATCAGCAGTGATAAGGAGGGTTTTAAAGGGAAACTTCTAATTAATTTGTATTATATGTGTCATTTTTGTTTAGTTCAATCTATAAAGAATTGAGAGTCAGAGACTGGAGCAGTGGCTCAGTGGTTTCGGCGCTTGCCTGGCAAGCACGAGGACCCGGGTTCAAACCCCAGCACCACGTACACAACTAAGTCTTGGAGCAACTAAGGCCATGTGAAAAACTAAATAAAGTTGTTTCTCTCTTTCTCTGTCTTTCTCACTGTCCCTCTTTATTTAAAAAAAAAAAAAGAATTGAGAGTCAACATATTTAGTGGAAAGAGCAAAGGCTTTAGAGGAAATTTTGAAAATTGAAAACATAGCTGATTTAGTTTTCCCTGATTTCTACAAGGCCTAAACTCTTCATTCTGAATTTACCTTATAGAAAAGGAAAATAACATACCTATTTTGAATGTGAGATTAGAAATGGAATATCTCAAGCATCTAATAAACTCCACTCCCTGCCATGAAGTGAATGCTGTTGAGCAGTGACTATTATTTTAAACTATAATTTAAACCTCATTGTATGAGTTTTCATTTATTAACCACATTCTTGGAAAATATTTGTCTTCCACAGACACTATTATTTTCTCCTTTAATTTTCTTTTTTTTTCATGACATATACTTGCCATCTTCATTGAAAATAATTTTCAATCCAGAGTAGAATTGTTGGCATAAAATCTGACAAAATACCTAATTGATTTCCAAACAAAATTGAAAAAGATCACAATGTGTTTAAATGTAAAATATACAGGTATTCATATTGAAAATAGAGTTATTCCTGCATATATGACTTGATGGATTTAATCAGTAGCTTAATAATTACATACATTAGGTGATGCTACATTTAGGAAATTATTTTATTTTTATATTTATTTTTTAAGAGAGAGAGAGAGTGAGAAGAAAGAAAGAGAGAATCAATTTTATGTATTTTTCCACCTGACCTTCATTTCTCCAACATTTAGTGTATATATGGTGCTTGGGTTTAAACCAGGGTCTTGGGACTTTCTAGGCAAGTGTTCAAACCACTGAGCAGCCACTCCAGCCGCTAGGAGATTGTTTTAAATTATAAGGTACATGTGGTGGCCCATGCCTGCAATCCCAGTTATTGAAGAAGCTGTGGCAGAAGGATCACAGATTTGAGGAGAACCTCAGCAATTTAGCTGAGACTCTGTCTTTTATTTTTGAGAGAGAGTTAATTTTTATTTTTAATCTCTTTTTGCTTGTTTTTCCTCCACTTAGTTGTGCATGTGGTGCTGGGGCTTGAACCAGGGTCCCAGGCTGCCAGACAAGTGCTTTACTACTGCTCAGCCACGGCTCCAGATGGCTGCTTAAGTCCTGTTTAAGATGAAAAATAAAGAGGGATGGGGATGTAGCTCAGAGGTAGAGTGCTCCTGGGTTTTATTCCCTGTAACACATATGCACATACATAGACACACAAGTAGTATATCACATAGGAGAAAGTGGAAACCAACTGTGACATACAACTAGAATTGGCCTGGTGGGCTTATGCTCATTTTACAGTAGAATTGTTATCTTCAAATTCTCAGTTATTCTTTTGAAGCCTGGAACCTTTTAGATGTTTAAAACAAAATAAGTTTGTGAAATTGAAGCCTGTGTTTCCATCATGTTTACTATCTCTTCTTATTTTCTAATTGGCATTGATTGCTAATTTACAAATGTATGTTGGAACTGTTACTGAGTCAAATTTGAGACTTATCTTTAACTTCTGGCCTTAATAGTCCACATTTTTGAACTCTTGTTAACAAGCCACCCTATTCTGATACATTATTAATCTTTGGCCACTGTTTTTCAGTATGTTTTTCATTAATGTACCTAAAATTCCATGTTCAAACATACTAATCATAAAAACAAACTCTGAGGTCAACATTCATTAATGTAAACTTTATTTTCTATATCATCTTTGTTAAATGAAACCATTGCACAATAATATTTTACATCTTTGTGCATCTTCTGTGGTCATATAAATGGATGCATTTTCCATGGGCACTAATATTCTATTTGTCTCCATGGGCACTAGTTTTCTGTTTGTCTTGAGGCAAAGGAACCAAGAAATATGTTTTAGAAGCTTAGTCAGCACCACTAAGAGTAGGCTGTATTATTACATCTATGACTCTCGTCTGTTTTGACACACCTATGGGAAAAGGGTATGTAGATTTCTCTCAGCTTCTTATGAACAAATATCCCTTCATGTAATAAAGATTATGGACGTTTCTAATTTTCTTTTTTTAAGACTTTTTCCCCTTGGTAGGCCCTGATAGGAAAGCTTTGCAATAGCTTTCTCTCTCTTAAACACTTTGTAGTCCTCCTGTGTATCTCCCTGTGAACCTGTGAAGCAGAAAAAAAGTGGCTTGTTTGAGTCATAGCCATTTATTCAGATCCAATAAGAAAGGACAGACCAAGCACCTCTGTGGAAGAAGACTTGGAACAGAAAAACCTATTTGGACAAGAAATCCTCTATAAAGTAACCATTAAGCAGTTGTCTATAAAGTATTGGACATGAAGAGAAAGTTTCCTGTTATTTGCAACGTGTAAGAAAAAAGGCATATAAACATGCAGTATTAAGGTTAAGCATGTTTGCAATTAACTAAATCTTTGTGTTAGTATACATTCATTTAATCATTCTTTACACAGGTATCAATAATTGAGTTCAATATGCCAATCACTCTTCTAGCACCTGGTGATATCATAAGAACTTAAAACAAAAGTGCTGTACCTGCATCAATAAAGTTTTAAGTCCAGTAAAAGAAGCAAAATAAATAAATACCAACAATGTTAAAAATTATGAAGAAATATGAAACAAACAGGAAATTATAATTTGTGTTTGCCATTGTAGTTAGGGAAGTTTCCTCCCTCTCATGAATAACAAGACAGTTCTAAATCTAGCCTTCTGTACTTTCCAATGCATAATGACATCCTCTCCGTTAAGGGTTTAAAAGATTTGTTAAAACTTGATTGTGCCACTTCTCTTACTATGTCTTAGTTTATTGGAGACAATGGCTCTCCTCATCAGGTGATGCAGAAAATCTGCAGGTGACTCTTCCATTTTCTTAGTGGTAATGTAGTTTGCTATTCAGTAGACATGGTGAACATGGCAAGGACAGTGTTCTATAGGAGAAAGGGGAAGAGGTAAAGACAAAACACAGGCTCAGGATCAGTTTGTTAGGGATTTTAAATCAAAGAGGGACTCCTACTAACCCCGGTCTTTTTGTAGCCCCTTTATCCTTTATGTCTTGGTGTGCACTCCCTGACTCTGCCTTTCAGAAGTCCTGCCATCAGGCATCATAAACCCCAATCAGCAAAACAAAGCAGTGGTCCTCTTGGCTCCAGTGTTTCAGAGATGAGAGACTAAGAAAGAGCACTTAGGGCAGATGCATCCAGCCAGAATGTGGTCCTATAATTCCAAGTTATAATTTAACCAACATTTCAATAGATATTTTCTTATGCAAGCCACTTAGGGATTGTGGCAATACTATTTCCTTTTCCTTTTACTTATTTTCATAATCTTGTGTTTAATCTTTTATAGTCATTTATAATAATGTCTGCAATACATACTTGTTTTATTTTCTTTGATCCCACTGAGAGCTAAAAAGTTATGAAGATTAACTTGGGAAACAACCTAAAACAGCCGTATGGTTTCTTTAAATGGTGAAAAGAGTTTCAGATTCTAAGTAAATGCACTCGGATAATCCAATCTGTTTGTTAAGCAGGGAACTGCTTCAGATGGACTTACTTACTAAGGTTTTATTAAGACGTATGTAGAGAACACAGAGAAACATAATTCCCAACAATAATCATACAAATACTGCATCATTCTGTACAGAAGTAAAAATGAGAGAATTATTAATTTCTCCTAAATAAGTGAAAATGATAGAATAATTCATAGTTGTTCCCTTACATTTTTCCCTTTCAAAATTTGCTTAAAACTGTAGTATCAGGGATGAAACATCTTATAAAAATTTAAAATCAGGAGTTATTTTGTAGAAAAGAAATTAATTCACATATATTACCAAATAGAAGTCCCGAATGGCAAAGCTCTTTCTGGAAAAGGTTATTTGTAATGACCAAATTCGTCACTGTTTGGAATCTCGTAAAGGTCACAATAGAAGGTTTTCACTTGTTTTAAATAAAATTCTATATTTTAAAAATAAATATGCCTTTCTTCCATTTCATAGAAATATCAACACTGTTTGCACTATAATTTACTTTTTGAGCCTCTGACATTTACCCAGCTGACTGTCTTTGGAGAACAATCTCTTGACTGAGAAGCACTCTAGGTAAGAAAACTGTCAATTACAAATTATAGTTTGATGCATTGCAAAGTGCAGAAGTCTTCAGTTTTAAAGAATGATCTTGTTAAATACTTTTGTGTCCACTATCTCTAACTTAAATCTAAAACATTGCTTTTGCGTAAATACAGAGCACTTTGACTAAAAAAGATGTAATCAAGGAATAAGAATGACTAAAATAAAATAATAATTTAAATAAAATAATAATTGTACCTAAAGTTGAGCATATTTCTAAATTCATAAAATGCTAAATCAGATTTAAGATATTTTCAAAGAATTAGTATTACAGACTTATCTTGTTATCTGATTGAGGAAAATAAATCATTATGGCTTGCATGAGAGTGTCCACTAAATGCTCAAGTGTGACGGTTCTGGAAGGCTGAGGGGAAGCGATTGGGTTTTGATAGCCTTAACCCAATCAGGGGATTAACTGGGAAATGCGGGCTGGTGGGGTATGGCTGGAGGAGGTGGGGCATTGGGGCATTTCTTAGGGTATATATTCTGTATCTGGCATGGAGTTTCTCTGCTCTGCTCTGCTTCTTGGTGTGATGCCTTGCGCTCTCTTCTCTCTGGAGCCATGATATACAGCTTTACCCTGAACCCCTTCCAGGGACTAAGACCTCTGAAACCACAAACTCTAAAATAAACCAAACCTCTTCCTCCTAAAATTGTTCTTGTCAGATCTGTGATTCACAGCAGTGAAAAGCTGTCTAAAACACATATTTATTCATAAAATAAGTACTTGAAATGTTGAATTGAAACAGTATGATTGTGTGCTATTTATACTCACACACACACACACACACACATATATAACTTGAATTTATTGCAAAATTGACATTACTTTTATTGCTGTGAGAAATCAATACAAAACATATGAAAGTCCATGTTTTATATTGATTTTTGAATATATTTTAACACATATTATAGCAACAAAATGCCTTCTCCAAAAGTAAATATTTTATAAGAGTAATTGAAAGCAATATGCAAAAAGGAAAAATGGGTTATAATCTGAATGCCAATGATGAGTGTTTTTCTCAAATAATTGGCAGCATTATAAACTATAGATAGTGCTATAAATGTTTATTGAAACACATTAATCTATGTATTTAGTATCATGTACATTTATGACTTTTACCATAGCATAAACTTGTACCACCAGTATGCATTTTTTAAAATATACATTACATAGTTTATTTTATAAGTTTTGCCTCTTGATATTATCTCTGGAATGAATGATATGCAAATACCTTTATATTCACATCACACAACCTCTCCAAAGAAAAGAAACAAGAATTAATTATGCATAAATATGAGATTAAAGGACTGCTTTGACTTAAAAAATAATATTTTTTATTTCTTAAATATAAAATTTTGTAGATTTCTAGGTATCAATTTAAAACAAAATATTGTTTTATTACATTTTTATTTTATAAAGTTGATTCTCTACCTCTCTGTCTTTCTCTCTCTCTGTCCTCACAGACACACACACACAACACACATAAACACATACATACACATGTTTATGTAGCCACAGTGAGTATTTAAATGACTATTCCTTTATTTGTCACTTTTCTTTATCTAGTGAAAGCAGAATGATTAGTTTTATTGATGGTGAAAGTAATGTTCAACTCCAACTATTTTGTTTCACCCTACAAAACATGAATGTTTCAGATTATATTATGATTATGATTTTATAAACCAGGGCTGATTTTAATAATAAATGCAGACATTCCCTTATACATGCATTAACAAATTCATTCAAAAATATTAAATTGGGTGGAAAAACTGAGTTATCATTCAGAGTTAGCCAACAATTCTATTTCCCAGGAAGATAAAATCACATTGAGACAAACCATAATCAACAGACAATGCAAATGTAATGTGAGAATTGACATAATGGAGATAAAATTATAAGGCATTATAAGAGAAACAGGTGAGGAGGTTAAAATAAGTTTTCAAGAGAATCAACTCCAGAGCCGGAGAGGGGATAGAGCTTAGTAGTAGAGTGCTTGCCTAGAATATGTGAGGCCCTGGTCTAAGCAAAAAATAAATAAATAAATAAATAAAAAACATGTGACTCAAACTATATAGTAAAGTATTAATAGAAACAGATAAGCAAAAAATATATAGTACTGAAATAGGCAAAGAGTCATCTACAAATAATATTTATAGTTTAGCAACAAAAAGTAAATAAAAAGTATGACATTTACACATTTAATTTCCCTCATTTTCCAAGTATTCCAATTCTGAGCTAACCAAGTCTAAAGTTTTAATCCAGTTTGATGGAAATGAGACCACAATTTCCTTGTTTAGACTATAATGATTTCTACACACTCCTGTATTGGCCTGTTAGTTTTTTCTTGGAGAAAATTGATATTTTAATAGCTCATTTTCAGTTAAGTTTCCTAATTCCAGTTAAGAGATTTTCAACTTCCAAAAAATAATAATTAACAATTCAGATTATCAATTAAATGACTCAAATTCTCAGAATCAAGGTTGTACTTTAAAGAGTAATTATACTCTAATGCCATTGCCAGCTCCAAGCTGAAAATAAGACTTGTTCTTTCTCTAGGCCTAATTCTGTGTGTTGCATAATGTTTTAGAACATGCCATTATTTAAGTCACACACCAGCCATGTGCTTCTATGTTATGATCAAAAGTAGGTTTTCTTTCATCAGTTTCTTCTTCCTTATTATTTCCCTGCACTTTTGCTATCATAGAGGGATCCTTATTAGAATGTTCATCAAACAGAGATTTCAGCACTGCTCCTGTTAATAAAATCATCAAGCATTCCTTTATAGGCATGACAGGGAAACCGCTCATATCTATCATGAATGTTTCATTAGGTGGCACAGAGCCAAGAAATCCAGGAACAATGCCAGATTTTTTTAAAAAATAGAGGTTCAGTATCATGGAGTTTCCATCATTGCAAGATCTGTCCAAATTATGGAGTTACTCACCTCTGTATCCTCATAACATCCCTTGCCACAGAATTCAGTCACCTTAATTAGAATTCTTTTGTATGTTTGAGTGGATAAGATAGCTCAGAAAAATGTTCTACTTGGTCAATGCCCTTGTCACCAAAAAATGGACAGAGAAAAAGAAAAAGAAAAAACCTTCTACATTCCAATTAAAACTCTCTACAAGCAACTTTACACAAGAGTCAACTGAATTTCTCTTACGTTTTCATTTTCAAGCTAACATTCATGCTTATTTCTGTAAAATCTTCAACAAAAGGGGGTTACTGCTGACCAGTTTCACCAAAAGCTACATTTTGAGCTACACCAAGAAAACTATACAAACATTCCTAAGTACACCTAGATGAACCACTTAAAGTTACCGCTGCCCTACTCGAGTTACACAACAGGAAAATAATTTTGAAATATATATACCAAATTAGCATGTATCTGTGCTCTCCAGAGCTATGTAATCACATCAATAACCTTTTAGAGAATGCTTTTCAGCTGAAACGAAATCAAATGATTCTCTTTCCAGTCAATGATGAGAAATTGATATTGTTGAACCCAGAGTCGATGGCCATGGTAGTTACCCCACAGATTTACATGGAATAGCAAGATCCCCTCCCCCATCCCTGCACACTGCACACTGTTTTGGATCTGTCCTGGCAGAAGCACTACTATTGTCCTAGAGATAGATCCTCAATCTGCTGGTATCCTGTAAATTGGTGACTGAGTGGTGATCTTTGCATTGAACAGCAGCTGTGAGCACATTCTGGGATAAACGCTCTGTCCTTGAAACTATTAGAAAATGTCACTACTATCTACTACTAGTAGGCTTGGAAAGTTGCCAGGATCGAGTGCTTCACTTACCTCTGGAATCAGTCATTGTGCTGGGAAGCATAACAGTGTTTTTGTTCTGACCTAATACCAACCTCAGTCTCCACTCTGAATCCTACAATTCTTTATCTAGGTTTTTTTTTTTTCAAATAAGAATCAAAATAACCCTTTTGTCTGCATCTTTAGCCTTTACACTGTCAGGTTAAGTAAGAGACTCAGTCATGTGCTATGTAATGACACTTCAGTTAGTGATGGATCATATATAAAACAGTGGTCCCACAAAGTTCTGTTAAAGTCCAGGTGTACAGTGAGCT
Organism: Aplodontia rufa; assembly: GCA_004027875.1. Lineage (NCBI taxonomy): Eukaryota > Metazoa > Chordata > Mammalia > Rodentia > Aplodontiidae > Aplodontia > Aplodontia rufa. The sequence continues at coordinate 22,939 of PVKS010010746.1, forward strand.
ATACTAGGTTTGTATAAGTGCGCTCTATGATGTTCACAAAACAATGAAATCACCTAATGGTGCCTTTTTCAGACTGTTCCTGTGGTCAAGTAATGCATGGCTATATCAACAGGGTGACTAGGTAGAATCTGATCTTAAAACCAAAGTTCCTAATTAATAACACACTTAAAATGCCATATTTCACTGAAATTAATATTAGAAAAAGAAAGTTTTCAGTTTCAATCTTGGTCTATGAAATTATATTTATTTTTCCTTAAGAGAGCGGGAGAGGGGCTGGAGTGGGGACTCGGCTATTATGGCACTTGCCCGGAATGTGCAAGAATGCAAGTTCAAACCCCTGCACCACATACACAACAGAGTCTCAGAGCAACAAAGGCCACATGAAAAACTAAGATAAAATTAATTCTCTCTTTTTCTCTCTTTCCTTGTCCCTCTCTCTTTAAAAAGGGGGGGGGGAGAGAAATAAATAATCAATTTTTATTTTAATTTTTTTTCATCTGGCCTTCGTTTCTCTGACACTTAGTTGTGCATGTGGTGCTGGGGTTTGAACCTGGGCCTTTGTACATGCCAGACAAGCACTTTAACCACTGAACCACCACTCCAGCCCCGTGAAATTATCTTAATGCTATAAAGCATAGTTAAAAATGCTGATTATATGCACCTAATGATATAATACAAGAATCCCCGCTTTCCAAGAGTATATGTTCCAAAACAGAGAGACAGTGAGTACCTGAAACCACATATACTACTGAAGACCATATATATTTTCCATATATATATATATATATATATATATATATACATACACACAGATACTTAAGATATAGTTTAATTTATAAATTATTAGGCACAGCAATAAATTAAAAATTCATGAAACTAATAAAAACTAAAATAGAATAATTATAAAAATATATTGTAATATATGACTTCTATCCCTCCATGGATATTTTGTAGAATACTCATCCTTCTCATCATGATATAAGATGATACAACGCCTACGTGATGAGAGGGTAGAGTATAGAGTGTAGATGACACTGGGAAAAAAGACAATTCACATCTCATCTGGAAGAAACAGGATACCGTGAACTTTCGTCATGCTATTCAGAAGGGTGCAGTTGAAATATTATGGACTGTTGATTTCTGGGATTTTCTAATTAATATTTAGACTGCAGTCGACTGCAGGTAGTTGAAGCCACAAAAAGGGATAAAAAGGCACTACTGTGCTTTGTCATTCTAATCATTAATTGATTAATCATTCTGAGATTAAGATTGTTAGTTTTCTTTTTCATCAATTTTCAAAATTGAGTTTTTTTGTTTATTATGAAAGTTAGGAACTGTTTTTAGTATCTATTTAGTCTGAGTGATTCAGTGTTCAAGGATGGGGGCTATGCGTCATTAACCTTTTGTCCACAACTGCAAGCTAGGGAAATGGCGCCTAATACAAGATCAGTAACAAATGAATGCAGTTTGCCAGAGGCCAGCAGATAATTAAAGAAAATTTCATCCTCAAAGTATATGCAGTTTGTCCTGAGGTAACACATGAGCAGATGCTTACAGCTTGAACCTGTGAACAGGATTTGCTTGCAGGTGCTCTGGGGTTCTAAATGAAACTGGGGTATCAGAAGTCAGCACTCAGGAAGAGGTAACATTTGGACTGGATAAAATTCAATTTAATCTGGAAAGTTTTGAGAAATGAGCAGAAATTAGTTCGAGAAGGGAGAAAATGCTCTTCCTCTTCCCATCTGTAGTGCTCTGGGAGCAGCATGGTCAAGTCCAGGAACCACACCATGCACAACCTGTCCCAAAAATGGCACAGAATGGCATCAAAAAACTTCAATCATAAAGATATGAATCTCTTAAGGGAGTAGACCCCAAGTTCCTGAGAAATATGTCTTTTGCCCAGAAGCACAGCAAGAAGTGCCTGAAAAAGTTGCAGACAAACAACACCAAGGCTGTGAATGCAAGAACTGAGGCTATGAAGTCCCTTGTAAAGCATAAGGAAGTTAAGCCCAAGGTGCCAAAAGGTGCCAGCCACAAGCTTGGTCACCTTGCCTTCTTTGCCCACGCCAAGCTTGGAAGCATGTTCATGCCCACACTGCCAAGGATTTCAGGCTGTGCTGGCCAAAGCCCAAGTCAAAGTCCAGGTGGCAACTCCAGTTCCAGTTTCAGCTCCTGCTCTCTCTCCTACTCCCAAAGATGCCCCTATGAAGTCTCCCTAGTAAGAGCCTCTGCCTGTGAATATGAGTACAAAAGAGCTGGTGTGATCCCTAGTCCCCTGTCCGCATCGGGCTGGTGTCCTCCTGTGCTGTTTGTACAAATAAATCCAGAAGCAGTATTAAATAAAAACGGGGGAGAAGAAGAGGAAATTCAGCATGGATGACATATGTATGAGAAAGAAAACTATGTCATCTGAAAGTGGAATATATTGCGTATAGCTAGATACGGAGATTGAGTGTGTTTACGTAAATGATTTTAATCAAAGCCAGCAGGGTAGGTGGAATCTATCTTATCAAAAGGGCCAGCATTTTAACTGAAGAAATTGGATGCTAGAGAGAAATCAAATAAGTTTAACAAAAGAAAAGACACAAGCGATTGGCCCTTAGAAACACCACAATGGCTGCAGGAAGCAAATTTTATGTATAGTCACAGCAAGAGACCACAAGACCAGTCAGGGACACCGTAACTTTAAATTTATATAAGAAGTAATGTGCTTTTTGTCATGATTCACTTTTAGTTGTTTAATATAATTTCATTGATGTTTGTATTAAAATATTTATTTCAAAATCAATGTGGCAGTTTTTAAGGGCTTTCTGTAACCCCATCCTGTGATAATAAGTTTCCTTTTAATTAATGGGATTTGACACTCATTTTTGTTTAATAAAAAGGCAATGTTATATTTTCAAATTTTAATTAGAAATGGTGATTAATATGGAGTGCACAATTTGGGTATTAGCTAGCTTGGAGTACATAAAATTTATAACACTAACCACAGCCCTACCATACTTTTGAATTTTTTTCCAAAGCAAAGTAAACAGTGTTTCTTTCAAATTTCTCTCATCAGTGACTTTAATTAGTGATTAGTGGTTATTGCTTGTGGTTTCTGCATCTCCTCTATTAATGAAAGGTCACAAACTAATGATTACTTTAAACTGTGCTAAAATGAATCATCCTTTAAAAAACAACATTTTTGTTATTGCTCTATGCATGCTGCTCTCAAAAACAAAATGCTGGGTAAGCTGGGAAAAATGAATAATGTTTTATTGAGTTATTATAACCACTTTTCTTTCTGGGGAGTGGGAAAAATACATTCATCAAAATCCCACTCCCAGTGTGACAGCACTGGTTTTTCCATTCCAAGAACTCAGGGTTTAATACAATGTAAAATGTAAATGATTAGTCAATTCAGGTCAGTCTAAAAGGGACAACAAAGTGATATTTCAATTTCAACAGAAACTAGTAGAGCCAACCTTAATCAGATGTTCTAATAAATGAGTTGAAGGACAATACCACATATTTCTTAATCCAAAAGAAAATGAATTGCCATGACTCTTGTTCAAATGTCACACAAAACAATATGAAAATAATCTCGAGCAGAGTTGAACCGAATACAAATGTGTCAATCTAAATTGCAGATACTACTCTATTCTTTTTTTCTTTCAAATATCCCTCAATCCTTTGAAAATATATTAATATAATTTAGCAGGCATTCATAAAACTTTTATTATGGGAAAGATGTTGTATTTTGATGAATGACATGGACTGAAAGAGGAAATTTTCATGTATTAATTTATTCCTTCACCAAACATTTATTGAGCTACTATTCTTCATTAGGTTCTATACTAACTATTGGGGATTTACTTGGGAAAAAAGAAAGACCTGGTAACTGATCTTCAGAAAGAATTGAAATACTAATCAAATAGTCCCACTAACAAAGACAAACTGACAACCTCTAAAAGGCATAAAGAAGTAATGTAACACATGTCAGGGGATATTCTAGTTAGAAAGATCAGGGCAAGGTCCCTGGATGAAATTATATTTCAGATGGTATTAAAGGATGATTTGGACTTAAGCTAAAGTGGGAGGAGAAGAATACTTATGAACTGAGCATAATAAATTCATAATATAAAATTAATAGTTGGAATCATAATGATGACTATGAATCAAAAAGAGGTCAGGATAATAAGAATGGAGAGAACTTAGGACAAGAAAATCCAAAGATTAAAAAATTTTAAGTAGGAGTAGGAGAATTTGAAGAAAGGATCTTGAAAGACAGTCTGAAATTTTAATTTTTGAAAATTCCCTCTATGATTACTTTTTGGAAAACAAATCAGGTAAGACTCAGAGTGAAAGGTCTAACTCAGAGGAGAAACTTGTAGTCAAGATGAACATGGGTGCTTACTGATCCCCGGGTATGACTGAGATTACACAGAGAACATTAAATGAGAAAGGATAGAGCTTTGGATTGAGCCTTGAGGAACTTTAAGCTGCCTCCACAAAGTTAGACATGGGTAAGCTTCCAGGGAAGGAGTAACCAGAGGTTTAAGAGAAAGGCGTGTCAAGAAAATGGAGGAAAAGAAAGTGTTTTAGAAGACAGAGGGCAAGTATATGAAACTGCTATAGATATTTGAAATAAAGTGAGTCCTTCTCAAATATCCCTTCACTTTGTCAACCTAAAGTCATTGGTTACCAATGACTGATGATATTTCATGGAAATATGATGCAAGTCATGTTAAATGGATGGAACATTAAGTAGGAGCAAAGAAAAATGAGACTTTGAATATAGGCACAATATAATGTCTTCAGACTTTACAGGGGAGAAGAGAGACAAACTTGTAACTGGAGAAAAATGAAAATGAGAATAAAGTTTGGTTTGAGTTTGTGTTTTTTTATTTAGTTAAATTTGACACCATTTAGGATCTCTGGGAAAATGAGAAGTGCAATATAAAAGAGAGGGACAAAAAGCCTATGAATATAGAAATAGATGGGAATCACAGACAGGTAAAGAGATCCTTGAGACAAGAACAAGCTGGCTAATAAGGAAAAACACTAGGCAAGTATGATATATAGAAATACAGAAATAATCAGGAGGATTCTGGTTGATGGTTTCTGCTTTTCCTTTGCTTAGAGTAAAAGATGAAGCACAGAGAAGATGGATTGCTGATTCATTTAAGGTTGAGCTTAATGACTTTAAGAGGCATGAATAACATTAAGAATGTCAACTTGGGGGCTGGAGCGGTGGCTCTGTTGTTACGGCACTTGCCTGGCATGCGCAAGTACACGGGTTCAAACCCCAGCACCACAATACACAACTAAGTGTTGGAGCAATGAAGGCCATGTGAAAAGCTCAATACAAATTGTTTCTCTCTCTCTCTCTCTCTTTCTCACTGTCCTTCTCTCTTAAAAAAATAATGTCAACTAGTGGAAAGAAGAATACAGTAGAAAATATTTGTAGAAAGTAGAGGGGACAATAAAAGGAAAGGAGGTGGTGACTCGGTCACCAAGTAGAGGTAGTTAGAGAACTTGAAAAAGTACTCTGAAAGGAGAAAAGAAACATAGACCTTTCCGCATATAAACAAAACAAATATTTTGTACTAAGTGATAAGGCAATATATCCAAGTTCAAAGAATGAAACAAAATGTCTGTGAAGGAAGTCAGTGAAACATTTAGAGTTAACTGATCGGATGTTTGGTACTTTAGCCAGTAGCAGCAGGGCTTGTGGTAGAGGTTAGAGTGAGCTGCTGGAGGTGAAAATTCCTGTCCTGGAAGCTCAGGAAGGAAAACAGTGACAGACTTGCATGTAGAAAATGAGGAGTCCCATTTAGCTGAAGCAGAGGGCACAGGATGCAAACAGTAAAGTGATGTTTGGCAAGATAGTTCAGGAAGAACATTGAATAGCACTTTCAAGAACCTTAGGAAGTAAAAATAAATAATTCATTTTAAACGGTTTCATTGTGAAAAGGAAAATCGGCAGAGATTTACAAAGAATATGTGAGCAGCAAGTAGACTGAAAAGTAGAATATGTTTGGCCAGATATTTTGTGGATCAAAAGAAGCCAGCTGTGGGTCTGCCAGAAGAAGAATGATAAAGTGCCACAATGAAAATATCAACACAGCCACATTTGTTTCATTAAACACTGATTGCTATTGACAAGTGAACCAAAATATTGGCCATCCCAAATGGAGTGCTGTGTAAATTTCTGTAGGAAAAAAAAAAAAAAAACAGAGAGACAACAAGAGAGAGAAAGAAATTTTGTCTTTGATGCAAAATCAGACACATAAGAGTTTTCTGCTAATTTTTATAATTTCTGCTATAAGGCTTCAAATGAGGGGCTGTGTTTCAAACAGAAAATTGAAGTTTTCAAAGTAAATTGATGTGGATGTTATCAAAGCATTTGATGAGATCAGTGATTCTATTTCTGTTTTTCACATCAAGAAGGTATTGGACGTATGAAATGGTGAACAGTTTGACAGTAATTCCAAGGTCTTCCAGATTTTGTCTTTAATCTGGAAGTAAAGAGAGAAAGAAAGATTCAAATTGCAAGTCAGATCAGGAAACTTTGCTACTTTTGCTTTCTTTGACAAAATGCTTCTAGGAAAAGAAATTGAAATCAAGATTAAAATGAGTCCTTGGTAATCCTGAATTGACCATTTCTGACAGGTTACAGAAGATGAATTGGCAGAGTAAATGCAAGCCATTTCTCCACCCCCCCTCCTCTTACATATCCAGAGAATACCATTTTATTTCAGGCAGGTTTGGGAAGACATTGAAGGTCATTCCTCTGCTCAAATTATGTGGTAATGGAAGATGAATCGATCTACATTCCATTCTCTTTCATCTGAAATAGTTTCCTTTTAAATAGGCATTTAAATTTGACTATGATGTATTATCTTTACAATGAAATCTATTTGCTTTTCATGATCAATGTATTATTTATAGAAATTTCATAATATAAAGTGTACAAATTCAACTTTATGAAATTTTTAGCATTCCTGACCCAATTTATCTTTGAATTGTCTTTATAAAAATATCTGCATATTAATTTAAAACACACAAGAAACTATTTGAAATGTCAAATCTACTTAAGAAACTTCTTGATCCCCAATTAAAATTATTTTTTACTTATATACAGAAAAATAATTCTTTTCAAGTGATCTTTATGCCAAACTGTGAAGGAGCATTGAAGTACGTTGAACAAGCAATACTTTACTAACCATTTGGCTTATATTATGTTAGATACTTGGGAAATTATAAACTCATGAAAAATCTATTTTAAAATTTAATTTAAATCTCTTTAAAATGTTCTAGAGTTTACACATTTTTATAAATTCATTTTGGATTTAGTTCCAAAGTAAATTATTTGATTCAGTTTCACTAGATCCTATAGTGTGATGAAAACTTTTATGTACTAAAATCGACTTAAAAATTCTGCTATTCTTTTGAAACAGACTATAAAATGACAGTTCAGAAATTATCTTTCCAGATGAAGCAACACTCAGTGACAATCTTAATTTAACAATTATACAAACAAAGTCAATTACAGAAATGCTTAAAATCATTTTATTGCTTTGAACAGCATACAAACAATATACTGAAAAACAAAGTTGGAGTTTAATGAAGGAAGCCATTTAGATGTAAACACTAGCTTGATTCTGATGCCTCCGGATCTGAGCAGTCCATCATGCAAAGCCAGGGAAGCTCCGAAAACCACAGGGCTGACAGTGGCCTGGAGTGATTGAAGTAGTACAGAAACTTGAAAACGAACTCTGCTGCCATGAGTTGCCAGCAGAAGGAAAAAAAAAATGGAAAGTAGTCTTATCTTGCAGCTCTACCAAATCTCTGGAATGTGTCCTCATGTTGACCGGCTGTCTCTGACAAGGTATGAGAAGGAAAACCGTAAAAATCTCATTAGCAATTTCCCAAATATATAAATATGCAGAAAATGATTAACAACCTGAACTCCTCTACCCACTGGGCATGTTTTCATTTGAGTAGTCCAATCAAAGAATTATGTTCACATTCTCAACATATGGAAGTTCCTGTCAGAATAACACAATTATTATACTACACTGTTCAAATGTCTGCTTTGGGCTACAAAAAAATAGCATTAGTTGATGAAGAAAAAGGCATTAAAAAACAAGCATACTGAGATTTCTTTGAAAATTTATTTAATTTAAAACAAAATGTTGAAAGAAATTATCTACTTTGCATTTTAGATATTCTGAAAAAAATCAGTCATTGAAAATGTCATGAACATAAGAAGTTTCTTACTTTAAAATATTTGTCAATTATTTTCTACTTTTTATTCGTTTCTTGGCTTCTTGCATTGAATTGCTTGGTAAAATTCTGTACTATTTTGAATGTGCAGAAGACTCTTTCTGATCAGCAAGAGGGAGTTGAAATAGGGGAAATGTTTGATTCAGAAAATTCAGAAAGTGAACATTTCCATAAATAATACTGAGAGGTTATGGTCATATGGACACATACAAAAAATTATGTCTGCCATTTTACACAGCACTGCATTTAAATTACTATATATAGGGCTGGAGCCATTGCTTAATGGATTTGGCACTTGCCTGACATGCGCGAATAGGCGAGTTCAAACCCCAGCACCACATACACAATGAAGTCTTGGAGCAATGAAAGCCTCATGAAAACTAAATAAAATTGTTTCTTTCTCTCTCTCTCTCTCTCTCTCTTACTGTCCCCTTCTCTTAAAAAATTATTATATATACCACATACTAAAAGAAAAATGTATATATAGGCATACACAAATTTATCATATAATGTGGATTGTGAGTAATGTTCTTGATTAAGACATTCCTTTATCCTATACTATGATTAGGATTTTTTTACTTTCAACATAAAACTTCACCTGATTATGCAGAGAACTAATGTTAGAGAAAAGGTCTCATGAAAAATGGGTTATTACTGGGCTAAATATTAGAGATATACTCAACCTCTATCTCCACAGGTTCTGCATCAATGATTCCACAACCGTAGATCAATATTTTTTAAAACTGTCTCTTTACTGAACATGCACATATTTTTGCTAAACAATGCAATATAATATATATCTACATAGCACTAATACTATATCAGGTATTATAAGTAATCTGGCTTTCACTTACATACAGGAAGACGTGCATAGGTTGTATGAAAACACTATGTTATTTTGCATACAAGAATTGAGCATCTACTTAGTTTGGTATCTGAGAGAGTCTTGAAACCAGAACCCCACAGATACTGACAGAGTATTGTATTGAAGCATGTATTTGTAAGGTTTGGAGGACAGAGATTGTGTATTGGTTATTTCACTACATAATGTTAATTTTTGTAGAAAGTTGCTGAGGGGTTAAGATGGAGATGACAAAAATTATTGAAAATTGAAACATGGAGACTATTTCTTAGTGGTTTTGAGACAAAGACATTGGGTGGTGGGATGGGGTGGAAATGCAGATAGAGAAACAAAAGAAGGAGCTGAGAAAGGATTTTCATTTTGAATTAGGAAATATCTGCATGTATTTAAAAGATAAGTTTAGAATGATCTAATGGAGATGGAGTCAATAATGATATTAGATATAGGGGTTATAACTAAAGAAGGAAAAACTAAATGAAATTGTCAGAGGGGTAGATGAAATGAAAACTCTGGTAAGTTTCTAGGTGCAAAATTGAGGCAGATACCATGAGTTTGATGGGTTCTGCTTTCTAAATATATGATCTTTATGATGTGAAGACATTTGCTTAGAATAAAAGAAGAAGGCTACAGGTTTGTTCTATCTGTACTATACTATTCAAATCTCACAATATATGTTTTCCTGTCAAGGAGACTTTATAGGACCTCTATAGCTTCTCATTAGGACCTTCTACATCACCATTATATTTTACTGTTTTTATAATACTATATCAGACATCTAGTGAGTACCCAATCAATATTTGTTTGGTGAATAAGTAGCAATTAAAACTATTTGATATTTTCCAAACACTTATCTCTTTACTTGGTTTGTGTCTGCCATTTAGGTAAACTAACCTGTTTTACCGATGAAAGGATTGGACTAAAAACAGAGGCTCAATGCCATTCAGTGTTCATAATGCCTTCAAATATTAGAATTATAAAACACCAATGATGGAATAATTGCTATTGCTGAGTAAAAAGTTAGCTGCTCCTTTTTTATTTTATTTTTAACCTATTTCCTCAATGCAGAGTCCATTAACGTCATGCATAGAGTCAGGCTTAAATAAACCTTTATTCAATGAATAAATGTGACGTATCATTATCTCCTTTCCTTATACTTATTGCATCACTTGTTAATATTACAAGAGGTAGGGAATGTTCATTTTCCCATCTAATTCCCAAAATATCATTTTCCACCTATTTTCATATGCCAATGACTCCTTATCATGTAACAGATGCTGATTTTGCTTCCATTATCTATGCCTAATTTTACTAGAGTTGTTATCCATCATCAATTCTAGGAGCCCCATGGCATCTTGTGACATTTGGAGATCAATTGCTACTAGAATCAATTATGTAAAGCTTTGTTTTAATGGACCTATAATTGATAGTGGTATTTTTATTTTATGGTTTACTCAGAATATCCAGACATTGTTTTCAAGCACAATATACAGTAAAGTCTAGGTCCAATCTCAAAACACTGTTTCAATATCTTTTCAAGCAACATAATTTTTAAAGGTTTGAAAATTTGAAAATGTTGATCTTTGTATTTCTCTGAGCAAAACCAGGAAATATTCTATTGAGCTTCTTTCTAATGTGTTCTGTCTCATATAAAAGAGTCTTTATAATCCAAATAAATTCTAAAAATTACAGTCTATACAATTTTTTAACACTTTTCCTTGTATTTCTGAGAAAACTGGCCTAATGGAACTTTGGCTTCACAGAATGATTATCTTAATTATTCTTGTCACAGACTGGTAAATTATATTCAAAGTAAAATTATTCACAGGTCTTATTATGATATTAAATCCTCATTTCTGTTAAGATTTAAATGATATTTTTATATTTAACAAATATTCACATTTACCAGATAAAATTTTCTGATGCTATGATTTAGAAGCGATAAGTGTAGTGGAAAAACAGAAATAGTGGGGTTTGAACATTGAGTACATTATTTCATTCTTTTTTCAAATATTTTTGGCTTCCAATAAATAACACTACTCAAAATACTGGTAACACAATGTAGAAAAATGGAAATGGGGTCCTTGCCTTTCAGGAATCTAAGAATTCGGTTTATTATGGGATACAAGCAAATAGCCAATTTTTTGTTTTCCCAACAAGACCCTGATTGCAAAGTTAAATTTCAATTTCAAATAAAAAACAATTTTAACCTAAGTACATACTGAATATTCCATGGGAGATATAATAAATATGTTAAATCAGGCAATCCTGGAACAGGCAGAAATAGCTTCAAGCTAAACTTCCTACCTAAGGGAGCTTTCATCAATGGCACAACATCTAATTGACAAAGTTACTCAAGTGATAAGTGGAAAGTTTAGCTAAGCACATGCAAAACCATTCTACAGTCTGAATGTTTGTGTCAGAATTCATATATTGATATCTTAATCTTGAAGATGATTATACCTAGGAGGTGAGGCCTTTGGGAAGTAATTGAGTCCAGGGGTGGAGCACCCTTATAAAAAAGGCCAAAGAAAAATTTGTCATACTTTGTACCATGTGAAGACATAGTGGAAAGATATCCTCTATTAACAGAAAGTTGTAGACCTTCACCAGATACCACATCTTATGACATCACCTTCATTTTGAACTTTACAACCTTCAGAACTATAAAACATTTCATTTCTGTGTCTGTAGATCATAACCATGCAGTTTATAGTATTTTGGTATAGTAGCCATTCAGACTAGAAAACTAAAAACAAACAAACAAACAAACAAAAAAACCAGTAGACTAAATTTGATTGGCCACATTTTGTTTTTCAGGAGTATAAGGAGAGGAGCAAGATGGGAGGTTAAGAGTTAAACTGCTGAGCTCAGTATGCATGGATTTTGAACTATAAAAAGGCTATTTTAATTTATCCATCTTTTTTGTGATTGGTTTCTAGAAGTATTACTTAGGTTACAATGTGGAACATAGATTTAATTTGAGAGAATTAGAAAAAAATTGGAATTGATATAGAAAATATATAATGAGAAATAAAGATGATATGATTAGGAAGTGGCAGTGATGTTGGAGTGGAATGGGCAACAAAGAGAATGGAACAAATTTAGACTGTCTTTAAGGGTTAATCAATAGAATTTTATAATTAATAACATAAAAGAAATAAAATAAAGGGCAAAGTCATGGATAATACCTAGATTTATAATTTGTTATATTAGGTAGTTAAGGTAAAGTTCTCTAAGCCAGAGAATGTATGAATAATAATTGGGAGCACTGCTTTTTGATACTGGGAAGTTTGCAGGGAAAAAAAAAAAATTTGCAACAACCAAGAGGAAATTTCTAACAGGTAGTTAGCTGTATGTCAAAGAAGCCCAGCTTTGGCAATAGACAAGGGGAATTGACAGTTCACAGATAAATGATTCTCAAAGTGTAATTCCAGATGACTCACTTCAAATCATCAGGACTACCAGTTAAAATTCCTGGGCTCCAATCAGATCTGCTAAATCTACCTCTATCAGAAGTGCTTAGCTGATTTCCATTCACATTGAAATTTGATAATCCCTCTTGTAGTTTGGATATGAGGTGTCCCCCAAATACTTGTGTGTCAATGTAGGGGGGTGGAATGATTAGGCTGATTAGGCTATGAAAGCTGTATCCTAATCAGTGGATTAAACCTGTGGATAAATTAATCATTCAAATAGATTACTAGGTGATAACTGTAGGCAGTTGCATGAGGTTGGAGGAAGTAGGTTACTTGGTGTGTGCCTTGGGGATTACACATTTCATCCTAGGCTCCTCTGCTCTCTCTCTCCCCCCTTTCTGTCCTCCCTCTCTCTCTCTCTTTTTCCCCCCTCCCTCTCACTCTCTCTCTCTCTTGTTCTTGGCTATCATGAGGTAAGCAGTTTCCCTCTGCCATGCTCTTCCACCATGATATTCTGTCTCAGGTTGGGCCTAAAGCAATAGAGTACTACAACCACGGACTGATTCTCTGAAGACACGACCCCAAACCAAAATTTTCCTCCTCTAAATTTTTCTTGTCAGGTCACAATAACAAGAATCTTACTAACATAATCCCTAATAGAAATGATGAATGAAAGGGTGTACCTGGATAGTATTAGTCAGGGACAGTGTAGTATGAAAAGCATACATAGGTAAAATGATTTGCAACACTGCCAAAATAAACCAAGTCCCTAAGGAAACTTAGAGGGAGATATCAGAGAAATCACAAAAAACAGATGAAGGTGAAGTCCAGGAAACCAAGATTATAATATTCAGATTTACATATAGCAAATTAAAGATTATAAAATATACTATACTGAATGCTCCTTTACTTAGTTGGTAGGCTACATGATTTAGACACTTGTAGCTTAACCTCTAAATCTCCAGCACTTACATTTAGAAAACATTCTACTCCAATTTTTTTTATAATGAATGAATGAAAATATTTAAATCTTGGTAATAATAAACTTGTAATTTTATTTTTAATTTTTTAAGAGAGAGAGACAGAGAGTGCCGGAGAGAATCAAGTTTTATCTATTTTTCATCTGGTTTTTGTAGTTGTGTTGTGGTGCTGGGGTTTGAACATGGGTCCTCTCGCATGCCTGGCAAGTGTGCTATTGCTGAGCCACTGCCCCAACCCTTAAACTTTATAATTTTCTATAAATAATATTCTTCCAGGTGGAATTATTCAGAAGGAGAAAGCACATTTTAAAAGTAACTTCATAAAATTTTTTATTAAATAACTGAAGTGAGTGCTATTTTCTTACTGTACATTTTGTTCATATGTAATATCCAAGCAAAGATGTTTATTTTATGTGTACATAATTGGACCTCAATTTTCACAGTGCTAGAATTGGCCAGAATTTCTCACTAAAATTGGACTTTTTAGCTATTATTCAATACAATACAAAATCATTTAATAAGATGCTAATACTATTCTTTAACAATGATTTATCTTCACTTTTCGATTTCCTCTGTGTTATAAATCTCCACATTGGAGATAAGTGTAGCAGCTTTTCAAGTATACATTAGGTGAGTTGGCATACATCACCCAACGCTCTATATTTTAAAGCACTCTGAGAAGGATTCAATTTTTGAAGGATTCGATTTTTAAAGGAATAAAAATATGAAATGAATGAAAAAATCATAAAATGGTTCTACATATTATATCTCTGTTGGTATATTAATACACCTAGCTTTTCAACATCCTCCATTTTTGATTTGGTCACTCAGTGCTATTTAATTCACTACTTCCATTTTTAAATTCCTTCACATCTTTCCATTGCCCACTGAAAGTTTAATTTGTATTTATCTCCATTATTTAACAAATAAAATTATAGCATACAATGACAAGTATAAGAAGGCTATATAATTATCACAATGAATATACCAGATATCACAAGTAAAAGCCTTCTGTCCTAGAAAAGACTATTCATGTAAATGACACTTCCTTATATATTAGTATTTCAGTCAAAAGAAATAATGTCTCCCCCTCAGGTGGAGAGCATAAATCTGCATTTAAATAGAAAGGTGAATCCTAATTCAGATTTCAGCTACTGTAATCAACAATAAAGAAACCAGATGTTGGCTTCAAATTTGACTTTATGGTTATATTGAACATACATAGATGAAGATTTAAATCAAATTCATTTGTATAAATTTCCTCAGCGAAATTTATCCATCTTTAATTGTCACAGGTGACCCCCCAAATAAAGTAGTTTAAAATACTCATTTTAATTTTATTTTAATGCATTTATTTTTTGAAGAGCATGAAGAAAAATATCTTCCAAAATAGCCTTATATATGAATCATGTATTATTTTTCATAAAACCTATCACTGAAATATCATCTAGAAATCTGCAAAATAATAAAAGCCTATGTGAAGAGTCTCATATAATAAGGTGCCATGTCTATTTGTGTTATCAGTATGGTTACCTCAAGTTTAAACCAGGTGTTCATCAATTTAGAAATTATTTCTAACTCCTGAAATTATAGGTATGTCAGCTCTTTGAGAGTTGGGCTTGTCTAATTTTTTACCACCTCATCTCCTGTTCCAATAAGAGTATTCAGTATTTTACAAATACCATATGAATGGATAAATGATCGATTTTCTTAGAATTTTCCCAGAAAATCTAGCTCAGAATTGTCCTAGATTTCAAAATGTAAAAATTAACATTTGCTTTAATAACTTGATCAATTATGTGTCTGCCTCCCACAGAAGAATTAGAAGTGTCTTTATAGCAAAAGCTATATTTTGCTAAACTCCATTCTCTCCACTTATGTGATGAAATGCTAAGTGCACAATTTGGCCCTCAATATTTTCTGATTGAATCATATTTGACATTGATGATTGCCTCTTCTAAGCTCTCACTTTTATAATAATATACATAATTATGCTTTCACTATTATCCACCTCTCTGTTCTTTACTTGTTTATGCCTCCTACAACATCAACACTTTGGCAAAGACAATTTTTAATATAATGCTGCTAGTGTTGACTTGTCACTAGGAAGAATGGGAACACAGAGTCTGCCCCATTTACATGTATTTGAGGCACTGTAGTTTGCTTATAAAAAATGCATGATATATTACTTCTTGGACAAAGTGCTTCTATATCTGTTGACTGGATTCAGAGGATGTGAACCCTTAGGAAGTTGTTGGACCCTAAGAGGAATGAAGCCTGGATTCCATTTGGATGTGATTTATCACCAATTGGAAAATACTATTTATATTTTATATGTTCAGGAAATAAATGTTTATTATGTAAAGTCATTAAAATTTTATTATTATTATTGTTACAGCAGCTAGTGTTACCTTAACTGATATACATATCAGCTTAGGACATCTTGTTAGATTCTCTTATCCTCTTATCAAAGAAGACTTAACTATCTAAAATAAGTAGATCCTTGACCAGAGGGTTAATCTACAAGGACATTGTGCATTACTGGAACTGTATTGATAAGAAGGAAATTTCCTCTCAGGAGGAGTATAAGTGGAAAATAATTTTTTGGCAGCTTTATAAAGGGGTCAGAGAGAGGCAATATGCAAAACAAGTAAAAGTATCTAAAAGTGGACTATATAAGAATGGTTAGTCTGATTAATTGAACTTTTTCATGTTTTGTTGGGGAATGCAAATTTGGGGTCAGATCTGGATTGTTCAGTGTAATACAGAGAACAAATTATTCCTTGTTACAGTACTTTCCAAGGTAACCCTGAGTAACACTCAGTTTCAATGCAGATCACCAATTGAATAAGTATTTTAATATGATTTTTCAAGATATGACAAATTTTTAACTTTTCAAATGTGTGTGTGAGTTTGACCCTATCTGGGGTGTGTGCTACTACATCTATCATTATGCTATTATATGTGCACATAAGTATATTTTGTGTAAAAGCCAAATTTATAATCTGTATATAGAATGTTTTCTTCAATATTGTGGGTTTTGAAGTAATTTTTATTGATTAAGAAAAAGCTTTTCTCTAAGTGCAATTAACTATAGCAATAAACAAAAACACCTCCTTATAGACTGAGGGCAAAAAAGCTTAGTAGGTCTATCATTATTTGTGATTAAAATACATGAAGAACAGTACAATCAATATCTATGTTTTCATTTTTTAAGAATATCAGTAACTAAGACTGTCAACTGAATTGCTCTATGCATTTCAAAATATGCTTCAAGATTCTTAAAGGAATGAACATATGTTGACTTTAGAATAAAACTGATAGAGAAAAAAAAGAAAATGATGGAGATCATCGGTTCTACCATGATATTCTTGTGATAGCCCACATTTCGTCAATTATCTCAACAGGTGTGAGTTTATGTATCTGAAAGTTCCTTATATAAGCATCAATATTATTTCCTTGTTAATTCTGAATACATATTCTTCTACAACTTGGAGTGATTATGATTCTTTTTAATGTCATCATGAAAGAAACTGCAGTAGACCTGCTATAATTTACTGGTTACACTATTCATGTACCTTCATAAACAAGAGCACATAAATATTTTATCATTATGTAGGACATATAAAAGATTGAGGAAGTGTGTCCAGGCATGCCAGTTCAACTGCATACCCTAATGTTGGTGTATTGTTACATATAGTCAAATTACTAAGTAGCCTACTAAATGTCAAAATACTGTGCAAGGGGCAGTAGAGCATTACCTGAGAACAAATTTCAAAGAAGCAGCACATTCAAGGTCACACAGAGGTCAAGTCAAATTTAGAACATCTATTCATTTGAATTCAAAAATCATTGCTTCCTTCCAAAAAGTGCTGCCTTTCCTTGAACCCAATGTACAACAATGTACAATTTCAGGCCTTGTCCATTTTTTTTAAGAGAGAAGGACAGTGACAGAGAGAGAGAAAGAGAGAGACAGAGAGAATCAATTTTTATTGAGTTTTTCACATGGCTTTCGTTGCTCTGACACTTAGTTGTATATGTGGGTGCTGGGGTTTGAACCCATGCACTTGGGCATGCAGGGCAAGCGCTGTAACCACCAAGCCACTGCTCCAGCCCCAGGCCTTGTCCAATCTAACCAACGAACGCATAACTTCCTTCCTCTGACAGCCAAAAATATTGACAGCTGTTTGACCATAATTAAGAAATAAATCCATGCATAGGCAAAAATAAATAAATAAAATAAAATAATATAAAATAAAATAATAAAAAATGTGGGGAAAGTTATAGACTGTACCAAGACTGTCAATGCTTGGAAAAATTGTCCATTTAGGATCAAGCAAAGAAGAATCCAATGCACAATGTTACATATTGCCAAATTTTATAAAATCTTAATTATTCCTCTCTCTAACCCTTATTTGAACTTTTCGTGTTTACAATCCAATTTTTATGATCCTCACGTACAATTTAAAACTGATGTCCTGTGTAGTACTAACTAGCATTCAGTCAATCTTGCACCTGGGAACCAATGCCCACCCTAGGAGAAGGGGGTGAGAAAGATTCTAATATAGTTAGTAACCAAGGCTTGGCCTAGAGGTTATTAGCCTATTCTCTTTTTATGAAAATTTTCATCTCATGGTCATTTTCTTTGATGTCAGATATAGGAAGGCCTACTTAGATAACAGCATCGACAATAATAAACTCTGAGGGATTTTTTTTATTCTCTTATAATACATATTCATTAATAAGAAAAATGAAAAAAGTTTTCACAACTAAACAAAGAAAGAAAAGCAAATGTACATATTGGACTTAGGGTAAATGGATACTGTTATTTACTTAAAAGAGCAGATTACAGAGGAAACAGTATAATGTACAGCTTAGGCACATGGTCTTCAGAGTAACATATCTTTTGTGGTGTCCTATCTCTAACTGCAGTTATCTGTAACCTTTAGGAAACTATATACTTCCTCAGTTTCTTCATCTTTAAATAAGAATAATAGCACTTGCCTCATAGTGCTTAATGAGAGTCAAATGAGGTCCCTTAAGTGCTTGGTTTCCTGATGCTTTGTTAAAAACTATCAATACATGATAGCCATAATTAGACTTGTTTCTGAGGATAACTTATGAACTTCCAACTAAACTCTATGTTAAAAAGATTTATGTATTTGAAATATGTATTTAAAGCACTTAGTTGATTCCCCTATAGATGTTAGATGTTCCTAGATAGGTACATAAACATTAAAATGATATTAGTTTACAAAATGGATTTTTCTTGACTCTCACAATATGTAAATTCAGCTCCATAAACTTGAATGATGTCTTCAAATCTCTCTTCTGGGGAAATGAGAAATTAAGGAAGCATATCTACTATAGTGACCTATGCTAAAGTAGATGTGCTACATACCAGACTGTTAGCTCCACTTTTGCTGTCAAGTTGCTAACCATATTTGAGCAATTTATTTAACCTTCCTGAACCAGTTTGTTCCTCCTAAAATGGCAGTCAAAGAAATAAATTCCCTCAACATTTGGCTTAAAGCAAACACTAATATGAATGATTTTAAAGCGTTTTCTGAACATAAAATGTCACAAAATACTCAGCCATCAAGAACAACCCCAACTTTCAAGGGTATGTGTTTCCATTTCTTATTGCGATCTGCAATAGCGATTATCAGGAAAAGAAAGATGAGACATTAATTGATTGATCACTTTGTTACGTTAATCTAGAAGTGGGAAAATACAATCTTGCATCTCACCTAATAGACATCTGCATCAAATCCTCCTCCACTTTACAGTGTAAAAGTGTGCTTATGTTAAAGTGCCTCATTTACAGGAAAAAATAGCTTGCTGCCAGAAAAGAGCAATGCAACATAATTACTCTTGGCTCTGAAACCTACTATTAGTTTATTCAATGACATTCCCAAATGGTACTGGGAGAGTTTGACATGAACATTTTTGTTAGAAAAAGCATCTTTTGGCTTATATATAATACAGACACAAAATAAAAATATGAATGGTAGAAATAAGCCTACATTTAACAGCGACAAACTCCTTGCCACATAAATTCTGTATGCTTAAAAACTTTGGTTGTATATTGGAATTGTAAGTGAGGCATACACAATATCATAATAGTTTCTAAAATCAAATCAGAAATTGCCAGATCATATAACCAGATACTGACCTCTTCACAAGAGCAACAGACTGGAGACACCCTTAAGAGAGGAGTCTGTGAGACTTAGAAGGTTCTGGATCTCAAAAGGATGCAACATCTAGAGTGGTGTTGCTGATGTAAGGTGAGAGTAAAGTATCTGAATGACAATGGTGGTGACACCTCTCAAGGAATGCAAAGTAGCAAAGACCAAGTCAAGGTTCCTATAATGATTCTGGAAAGCATATTGTACTGCTAGCTTAAGGTCATGGTTCAAGCCTGCGTAAGGACGATACTCCTTTATATGGATGAAGCACAAATGAATTAAAACTGACTTAGGACATTGTTTTAGTCAACCTTTTCACTACTGTGACCAAAAGATCTGACAAGAACAAATTTAAAAAGGAAAAGTTTATTTGGGGTTCTATGGTAACAAGGGTCTCAGTCCATAGACAGCTGACTCCATTCCTCGAGGCAGAACATCATAATGGAAGGGTGTAGCAGAGGAAAGCTGCTGGAGACATGGTACCATGGCACCAGGAAGCAGAGAAAGTTCTGCTCAAGAAAGATAAAATATAGTCCCAAAGTCATAGTCCCAATGACCCACATCCTCCAGCCACATGCTACCAGCCTACAGTTACCACTCAATTAATCCTTATCAGGGGATCAATTCAGTGATTAGGTTAAGGCTCTCATAATCCAATCATTCACCTCTAGATCTTGCATTGTCTCACATATAACCTTTTAGGGGACACCTCACATGTAAACCATAACAGACATCATGTAGTCATTGATTTAAATCTGATTACTTGCTAATAATAGTTTTGGACAATTAAGTTAAATCTCCCAAGTCTTGTTTCTTTATCTTCAAAAAGAAAATAATAATGGTAGCTAATTATTGAACTATGA
Organism: Aplodontia rufa; assembly: GCA_004027875.1. NCBI lineage: Eukaryota > Metazoa > Chordata > Mammalia > Rodentia > Aplodontiidae > Aplodontia > Aplodontia rufa. Next base: position 43,522 of record PVKS010010746.1, read on the forward strand.
AAATTAAATGATAGTATGGTAATTTTTTTAAATGGATGGTACATATCAATGCTCAAGAAATCATTTTTCACTGATATTATTGTGGGGATCAGGGCAGGGAGGCACAGATCCACAGCCTGATCTTTGTCATTGTGGGTAAATTATTAGGTACAATTAGATATCAAAGTAATCCAATAAAAGTGTTTTAAAAGAGAAGTACAAAAGAGAAACAATCGCCTTGTCAAACCAGGGACAGAATTTGAGTGAGCACAGCAGAAAGCCAGTGATGGGAAATGGAGTCATGTGTTTACAGTATGAGCAACTGCAAAATGGATTTAGAATCATGGAGTTTGATTGGTATAAGTGGTGCTAAATTGTCATTTCCATATCTCAATTTTGTAAAAGAAGAAATATTGTGGTACGAGAATAGTAATTGACTTGTCCAAAATTATACTGAAATCATTAGGGGCATGATTTCAAATTAAAACTTCTTCTAACTACTTTACTATACTGACTTTTGCAAAAAGGAAAAAAGTAAGGTATAAAAGGAAGAAAACTCAGTGGTGGAAATTACAAGGATAGCATGGATGTAGCCAATAGCAACATCTTACATGGAAACAAGTGTGGCTATCCAGAAATCCTTGCATGTAATGTTAATCCTTGCATTAATGTTTTAGTCATCTTGATGGTAGCCTAAAAAAGGTAGAAAAAGTGAGGTATGACAGCCTGAAAATGGTAATAAAAATAAAAATCACCTCTACTAGTGTTAGCCCATCTGCAGCAGCTGTCATTCATTCCTTCTCCTTTTCATCATCATCACAGTGTCCCAGGTAGCATTATAGAAGTAAATTGCCTGGAAAAGTTACTGTCTTGCATTGCCCATTTTGGTAGCCTCATTTAAAAGAAAAAGTTTACAAGTTGCATGATGAACAAAAGTCTTCTTTTATATGTAAGAGTGTGTCACACACCGATTAAAGAACACACCACAAACACAGTTATTGAAGAGTCTTTATAATGAACAAGAATTTACTCTATACTTTCTTAATTCAGGGAGGAAATCTTAGGTCTTATCAGTAAACAATGAAGCTCAGAATTAACCTATGTAAGATTTTTTAATTAAATTCACAAAATGACAAATAATAAAAATTTGCTAATTATAAATATTCTTAATTTTCTATTGCTTAAATTGATAATATATCACATGTCAGGCTACAGATAGATTTTAGAAGATTTGGAGAGGATAATATAGTGGATATTCAAGGGAATCTGACTTTACAAATATTTTCTTATTTTTAATCATTGTTTCTTAATTCAACTGATCAAACATTTATCAACAGTAAACTTACATTATGAAGGCATAAACTAATTCATTGTTTCTGTTGTCAAATTTAAATGGGGATGAGTTATATATAGCACACATTCTTTTGCTTATACAGAAATAAATACACTGAATGTCTCTTTAAAGTTCTTTACAACAGCTCAGAGAAGGACGCTGGAGATTCTGTTAATTGTGCCCTCAGTCACGAGCACTGTTCCAGTTTGCTTTCCTGAAATCATGTTCTTATTTTCCACTTCACTATCTGATCCACTCTTTCTAGTTTGTTGCAATCTTTTGTTCTTTAATTCTGTATTTCAGAGCTCCCAACATCTCAGTTCTCTTTTTGTGTTTATTACACTTGTGCCCTACATGAACTCCTGTGTTCATGACTTTAATTCCCATCTACCCACTCATAACTCCCAGCTTATCCCCTGGTCCTCCCTCCACCCTGGCCTGCATGACAGCTACATACAGATGTCCAAGAAGTATTTTGAGCATAGCACTTTGAAAAGAAATCTCTCAATTTTCCCTCAAATCTTATGCCCCATTCCTTCCTAGTTTCTCCCCTTATGAAAAAAACTCCACAATTTATTCTGCTTCTTTGCCCTAAACACAAGGATAACCCCAGAGTCTTCAGTAAACTGCTACATCAGTTACCCCAAATCCATCTGCAAGTCCTGGTGACTCTAGCCTCATGTCACATCCTCACTAAAAGTTTGTCTGATGAATTCTTCCTTCATCATGGCTGAGTTTCCATCCTCTCTCACATTGATCTCTGTAGCTGCTGCTTTTCCTTGCTTTCCCTCAAACAGTCCTGCCAATTCTATACTCAGTGAACAGAATAACCTATTAAAAATGAATCAGATTATGTCAATGTCCTCCTCAAAAACTCCCATGGCCTCTCATAATCCCTCATGCTAACGAAGAAGAAAATCCCAATTCTTTATCATGCTTTACAATTCCCTATGTGATCCTGTGCCCCTTATCTCCCTGACCTCATCTCCTAACACTCCCATCTTACTCTGCCTGCCACCACACTGACCTTTATCCCGTCTCTCTGCTGGCAGCACTATCTCTTCCATAGATCTTCAAAAGGCTGGCTTTCTTCCGTTCCTCAGATTATTGCTCAAAATCACCAAGTCAGAGAATCCACCCCTGCTGGTTCTTAAATAACTCACCACTGCCCAAGCCTGTTCTGAAGACCTTTATCATGTTGCCCTTCTCCGTTTGCCTCATAGGGCTTGCTATTATTCAACATATGGGTAGTTATTGATGACATTTTGTGTTTTCTACCAGAATACCCAAACAGAAGCTCCATTATAATCATTTTGTTTAGTTTTTTTTTTTATGGTTGCACAGTCCTTGGTACATAAGGAATTAATAAATAAAGAGAAATTCACTTTTAAACAATTTCTTACTGGATCTTACATGAAGGGTTTCTGTTAATGAAAAATCAGGATAGACAAAAATTTCTCTACCTATAATATATTTCTCTGTTATACTCAGAAAGATGACATTACAGTGTGAGATATTAAAAATACACTTTTGATAATAGGAGAAAGTGAAGCCTACTCTTTCTGACATGTGACAAGAATACTTCGTACCTTATTTTACACATGTAAATTCTCCCTCTTTTAACTAATATGAATAATTTCTTGTTTTTGCCCATGAAAATTCCAGTATCCTTTCAATACTCCCAACTCTCTGGCTGTAAATTTTGAAAAACTTTTAAAAATAGATATTTTTATTTATTATTATTTTAAATTTTTCATTATTTTTGTTTTTTCTTAGCAGTATTGGCAATTGAACCCATGGATGCTTTAACATTGAGCTATATCCCTAGTACTTTATTTTTTCTATTTTATGAAATCCTCCTGCCTCAGCCTTCTAAGTAACTGAGATTACAGATATACACTAGACATTATTTACTGGAAGAGGTTCTTCTATTTTCCTGGCTCACAGCAAAATTGAGCAGAAGATACAGATATCTTATGTAAGCTTTCTCTCCCAATGCATCTATTTGTTTGTTTTTGGAACTAGGGTTTGCCTCCAGGGGTACTCTGCCACTGAACCACATCACCCAGTCCTTTCTAATTTTCATTTTGAAACAGGGTCTCTCTAAGTTGCTGAGGCTGCCTTTGAACTTGAGATCCTCCTGCCTCAGCCTCCCAAGTGGCTGGATTATAATAGTGTGCTTCTGTACCCAGTACTCCCAATACATTGATAGCCTTTCCTGTTGTCAACATCCCCAAACACAGTGGGACAGTTGATACACTTGAGGAACATGCTTAGACACAGAATAATCACTGAAAGTCCATAGTTTACATTGGCATTCACTGTCATCATTATATATTCTTAGGTTGGAAAAATGTACAATGATTTGCATTCATAGTAGAGCATCCCATAGGGTATTTCTACTGCTCTAAAATCATTTGTACTCTGTCTATTCATCCCTGTTTACCCACTACACACTGGAACATACTGACATTTCATTGTTGCCATAGATATATCTTTTGCAGAATGTCATATAGTTAGAATTCTACACTGTACAGTCATTCCAGACTACCTTCTCTCATTTAGTAATATACATTCAAGTTTTCTTCATGTCATTACACATGTATATGTTTACTTCTATCTATAACATGGAGGTAATGCAGAGGAAACATGGAGAGTGGGGAGTGGACAAAAGGGGGAGATCCTGGACTAGAATTGACCTTAAGATACTTTGTCAAAATACATCTATGCATGATTGTGTAACAATGATTCCCTCCCATATGTAAGAGTATATCTAACAAAAAAAAAGAAGGCAAAGATGAAATGATTAAGTTACGAGAGCCTTAATTCAATCAATGAGTTGATTTCCTAGTAGGGATTAACAAGTTACTGTAGCCTGGTAGGTGTGGCTGGAGAAGGTGGGTTATTGGAGGCATGACTGTGGTATTTGTTTTCATATCTGGAATGGAGTTTCTCTCTATCTACTTCCTGGAGCCACATTTTCTGCCAGGATGTTCAGCCTCACCTCAAGCTCTGAGGAATCGAGCCAGCCTACCTTGCACTAAGATCTCCAAAACCATGAACCCTCATATAAATGTTTCCTCCCAAAATTTTTGCTTGCCAGGTCTTTTAGTCATAGCAATGAAAAAGCTAACTAAAACAGAAATTGGTACCAAGAACTGGTGTCATTGTTGTGACTGTACTAAGTAAAAGCAGGGATCAAGAAGTTTCAGAGGAGAAGGAGGAATTTGTTGGAAACTGGGTTAGAGATCATTCTGATTATGTTCCGGCTAAGAAGTTGTCTACACTTTGCCCATGTCCAGAGACATTCTGTGAGCCTTATTTCAAAAGAGATGGACTTCTGAATCTGGTGGAAGAAATTTCTAAGCAGCATAGTATTCAGATGATGGCATAGGTGTTGCTGGTGGCTTTTAGCCAAGTTTATTGATGATATTCAGGACCAGAAAGCAGAGCAGAAAGATTTGAAAAACATGAACTTGAAAGATGGGAGTAAAACTGGGGCTAAGGTAGTTGAAGTTGTAAAAAGACCTTATCACCACTAAAGAAATGTTAAAGACTTTGCCCAGAGGCAGAAAGAAAGATGGCTTGAGGACACCTCAGGAATTGGCTAGACCACAACCATCTCAGGCTGGATGGAGTAAAATTCCTTTGAGAAGAGACATGTGGAGTACCCTTCTTGAACAAGGGGGCTTAGGAAGATTTTCAGTGTGCTCAGCCAACCAAACACTCAGAGGCTATTGCAGCCAAGGTACCTGGAGGTTTGGCTACTTACTGCTCAAGATGGTAGCAGACCTTCGTGGTAACCACATTGTTCTGGTTCTTCAGGATTGCAGGATGCAAGAGTTAGGGTGTCATGGTGACTTCCACCAAGATTTCAAAGGAAAGCCTGTGAAGCCAGGCAAAGTGTCCCAGGGTTTGAGTCCCTGCTGACAGTCCCTGAGAGGACAATGTGTGGAGAGGTGAGGAGGAAGCCAAAGCTACTATGGAGACCCCCAAGATTAAGTATCATGAAACCTCTACTGAGGAAGGATGCTGGAACCAAACAAAGACAAACCAACAGAAAGTCCATGTGGACGGCAACCAGCAAGGCAACCAAAGCAGAGCTATGCAAACCTTTTGTAGAGTACATCACAATGCCATGTGCTCCAGATGCCAGATGTAGAACTGTAAGACTTGTTTGCCCAGCTGGATCTTGGTCTTGCTTTGTCCCCATACCTTCTTTCTATGTCCCTATTTTTCTGAATATAAATACTTACTATATATCTTTACAAATTGGACATATGTAACTTGATTTGATTTTTTAATGGAGGTCATGTTGTAAGTGTGCCTTTAGTCTCAGAGAAAACTTTGGAGACTGGAACTTTTGGGAACTATCAATATTATGGAGACTATTAAAAATGGACTAAAAGTATTTTGTATTGTGAGATTGTCATGAGCTTTGAAAAGGGGGCAGGGGTGGAAAGTTATAGTTTGGATGATAGGTGTCCCCCAAAAACTCAAGTGAGACAATTCAGGAAGGCTGAGGTGAAATGATTGGGTTTTGAGAACCTTAACTCAATCAGTGAGTTAATCCCCTGATAGGGATTAACTGGTAACTGTAGGCTGGTACAGTTCGGCTGGAGGAGGTGGGTCGTTGGGGGTGTGCCTTTGTGTATATACTTTGCATTTGGGATAAGTTTCTCTCTCTGCTCCCTGGAGCCATGCTTTCTGCCCTGATGCTCAGCCTACTTCAAGCCCTAAAGAAAGAAGCCAGCCTTCCTTGGACTAAGACCCACAAAACTGTGAGCACTCAAATAAAATTTTCCTCTTAAATCTGCTCTTTTCATGTCTTTGGGTCACAGCAATGAAAAAGATGACCAAACCATCTTCGAAGGAAATCTTGGTTGCTTTGGATATATATTTTAAGATACCCAGACATTATTTTATCCTCTCTTGAAATTATTCAACTCAAATATGTTTCTTCTTTCCCCAAACTGTAGAATCCTTCAGCATAACCCAAGTCTAAGAGGGACCCTTCCTTTACCACTGAGTGATACCCAAGTTTCATCCAGGGTGTCTTCTCTCTTGGTACAGCTAATTTTGTTTGATTACAGGTGCGTTCCTGGTCTTGTGTGGCTGGTAGGCTTCAACAGAAGTAGAAGTTCATCAAAATTAATATAAGTCATTTGTTGCTGCAGACCAGTATATTCAACCCAGTGATAGTATGAACATCTAACACTTTCTCAGAATCCACCTAGTCAAAGCCAAATTTTCTGAATTTGATTACTATTTCATTCAGCCCTCTAATGTCATTTTAAGTCCAAATTAGATTGATTTTAGCCAAAACATAAAATTGTACAGATTTATGGGGCAACATGATATTTTGATACTTGTGCACATTGTTTTAAGCAAGTTAAACCTATCTGTCTCCTAAAACATTTCTCTTTTTTGTGAAAATTTTTCAAAATTCTTCTTTCTAGCTTTTCAATATATATGATACATTATTAATGAATCATATAAATATCGGTTCTACTTTTAATTTTTTTTAAGAGAGAGGGACAGTGAGAGAGACAGAGAAAGAGAGAATCAACTTTATTTAGTTTTTCACATGGCCTTTGTTGCTCCAACACTTAGTTGTGTATGTGGTGCTGGGGTTTGAACCCAGGTCCTCATGCTTGCCAGGCAAGCGCCGAAATTGCTGAGCCACCGCTCCAGCCCCATCTACTTTTAACTTTTGAGGAAACTCTAGACTGTTTTTCATCATGACCATATCAATTTACAGTCCCATAAATACAAGGGTTCCCTTTTTTCTACCTCTTCACCAGCACTCATCGTTAGTAGACTAGTATCTTTATTGATAATATCCATTCTTACTGGGTTGAGATGATGAATCACTGAGTTTTTATTTGCTTTGCTCTGATCATTAGTGAAACTGAACTTTTTCATATACCTGTTCAATATTTGGATGTTTTCTTTTGATAAATGTCTACTTAGGTCTATTGACAATTTTAAAACTATTTTAATCTTTTTTTTTCAGTACTGGGGATTGAAGCTATGTTCTGGACCATGATAAGCAAGTACTCTAATACTTGCATACATTCACAACCCCAAGTTGTTGTTGTTGCATATTTCTTCTTGTTTGTGTATTTTTTGTTTGTTTACAAATATTTTTGGAATATATATACGTATACACACACATACATACATATATATGTGTATATTCTGGTTATCAATCCTTTGTCAGATGTATTATTTGCAAATACTTCTCTTATTATGTAGCTACTCTCTTCACTTTGTTCATTGTTTCCTTTGCTGTGAAGTAGCTTTTTAATTTAATGGATTCTCATTTGCCCCCTCACTTTTTTTCTTTTGCTTTGTTTTCTCTGCTTTTGAAATCTTGTTCAAAAATTTATTGCTTGTTCTGATGTCCTGAAGCATTTTTTGGTGTTTTCTTCTAATAGTTTCATTTAAATATTCAATCTATTTTTAATTCATTTATATAAATGGTGGGAGATCTAATTTCAGTTTTGTGCATGTAGATATTCAGTTTTCACAGCACCATTTATTGAAAAAATTGTCCTTTCTCCAATGTGTGTTCTTAGCATATTTATTGAAAATTACTTGTTTGTCCATGTTTCTTTCTGATCCCTGTTCCCTGTTCCATTGGTCTTGTGTCCTTTTTTTTTTTTATGCCAACACAGGACTATTCTGAGTACCATAGCTCTGTAGGAAATTTCAACCTCAGGTCGTAAAACACCTTCTTTTGGGTGCTGGAGTGGTGGCTTGGTGGTTACGATGTTTGCCCAGCATGCGCAAGTACACGGGTTCAAACCCCAGCACCCACCTACACAACTAGGTGTCAGAGTAACGAAAGCCATGTGAAAAACTCAATAAAAATTGATTCTCTCTCTCTCTCTGTCCTTCTCTCTCTCTTTAAAAATTAAAAAAATAAATAAAACACCTTCTACTTTGTTATTTCACTTAAGATGGCTTTGGGTAATTATGGTTCTTAGAGTGTTATGGTTTGAATGTGTAGTTTCCTCCAAAAGCTCACATGTGAGCTGCAGTGAAACAATTGTATTATAAAAGCCTTAACCCAATCAGTGAGTTAATCCCCTAATAAGAATTAACAGGCAGCTCTGGACTGATAGGGTATGGTTGGAGGAGGTGGGTCATTGGGCATGTGCCTTTGGGGTATATATATTCTGTACCTGGCATGGAGTTTCTCTTTCTGCTCAGATTCCCAATGTGATACCTGGAGCTCCCTGCTCCCTGGAGGTATACCTGATTCTGTGATGTTCACCCACACGTCAAACCTCAAGGAATGGAACTGACCTTCCATAAACTAAAACCTCTTAAACCATGTGCCCCTAAATAAGCCTTTCCTCCTAAAATTGCTCTTATCAAGTCTTTGGATCACAGCAATGAAATAGCTGACTGAATCATGTGGTTCCATATATATTTTAGGATTTTTTTCCTAATTCTGTGAAAAACAGTTTGTTGATATTTTAATGAAGATTGCACTGAATTTTTAGATTTATATAGGTAGCAAGGATATTTTAACAATATTAATCCTTCCAAGCCATTAATATATTTTCTATTATTTTGTGTTTTCTTTAATTTCTCTTATCAATGTTTTGTAATTTTCATTTAGAAATTTTCATGCCTTCCTTTGGTTAAATTTATTCCTAAGTATTTTGATTTTTGTAGTTATTGTAAATGGTATAGTTTTCTTGATTTCTATTTCAGATGATTTTCAAGTGGACAGAGCAATTCTACTGCACTTTTCACACTTTGATTCTTTTACTCTGTAACATTTTTTAACTTGACACAAAGTCACGAAAGAAGACAAGAAAAGAAAACGAATAGCCGATATCCCTGATGAACATAGATATAAACATCATCAACACAAGAATAGCAAATCTAATCCGAAGACACATTAAAACAATTACTCACCATAGTCAAGTTGGATTCATCTCAGGGATACAATGATGGCTCAGCATAGACAAATCAATAAATGTGGTCTAATATATCAACAGAATGAAAGACAAAAAACACATTAGGATGTCTGTAGGTGCAGAAAAAAACATCTGGTAAAATTCAATAGTCCTTCATGATGAAAAACTCCAACAAACTAAATCCAGAGAGGCTAGAGTGGTAACTCTATAGTTAAAGAGCTTACCTGGCATGAACGAGGACCCAGGTTCAAATCCTAGCACCAAAGACACAGCTAAGTGTCAGAGAATAAAAAAAAACAGATGAAAAATAAATAAATAAAATTGATCTTCTCTCTTTCCCCACAACCTCTATATTAAAAAAGAAATATAAATAAAAACTAAGTACAGAAGGAACATACCTCAATATAAAATAGGCCATATTCAATGTAATCTATCATTACAAAGAAAGGAGAAGTGTTAAAAAGCTTTTTTCTAAGATCTGAAACAAGACAAGGATGTCCATTTTCACCACTTTTACTTAACACAGTGCTAGAAGTCCTAACTAGAGCAATCAAGCAAAGGAAAGAAATTAAAGGCATTCAAATTAAAAAAGAAGTCAAAGTGTCACTGTTTGCAGATGATATGACTTTATATATAGAATGTTCCATGCAATCCACCAAAAAAACTGTACGAAATAATAAATGAATTCAGTAAAATTCTAATCCTATAACTTAACATGTTTTTACTTTTAGGCTTTGGACTGCTGATTAAATTATGCATTTTTTACCTAGTAGAATGTAATTTTATCTCACAGTTTATCTGTTTCTAGAGTTTTTGTCATTTTTTTCTATAAAAGGAAGTCAGTATTGAGATGACATATATTTAGCCCAGTTCTCTGTAGAGTCAGTTCCATGTTCAGAAGACATCATTACACTGCTGTACTTTAGACAACTTAGCCCCTGTGTCAACTTATCATAACGTTGTAAGAACTACTATCAATCTTGCCTTTGTGTTCATTAGGACAACTGTGACTGCTATTTTTACAATTCTAGAATAATTTTCACAAGACAGGATAATATAACTTTGGTGAAAGACAATTTCAAATTATAGTAGACACTCTTTGGGACTTTTAAGCAAAAACAGGAATACTCATTTCAGAGAAGTCTTATACAGAAATAAAATTCTAACTATTCAGTTTTCTGTATTCCTTAATTGGTATGAGAAGACTTTCAAATGCTATCTGAACTGTAATATGACTCCCTAATGACTTCCCAGATAGGGAAGAGAAAAGAGGCAATTTTAATTCGAACTTTCCTATCTATATTCCACCTTTACCTTACAAACTCCTTCTCCTCACATAAACAATTTAAAATCTATATATTTTTTACTCATTCTTTCTGCTGAAACATGCATTAAAAATTTAAGCTGCTTATTCTGGATATTCCTGACTCGTGGACTTCAAACCCCAATGATGTGGGTGTTTCTGGGACATTGCTAAAAAATTTCCAGATCCAAGCATAGAAAGGACAAAGTTTCATTGAAATATTCAGACTTGTCCTTGGTACATTCACTAAGGCTTCCCTAACTCCTAATAGCAAATGCAATGATTTTCATGGAAAAAAGGTAAGATCAGAACTCTAAGAAGAACAAAAACCTATGCAATAAGCTAAAGTGAAATAGAATGTGTAAGAGTATGCAAGTTGGGACAATCTAAAGTCATGCAATAATAAATTAAAGTAAAACAGAATATGTAAGGGTATGTAAGATGGGACAATCTAGAGAATATATTTCAGATATTTCCAAGTAAATTTGTCCTTAGTTTATACTTACAAACATCAAAATAGTGGAACAATGGGAGAATTCCCTGGATAGGTTAATTAGGGTCATTATACAATATTCACCATTAGGTAGGAATGCTGACATTTCCACTACCCTCTCCAATGCTTTTGTTGATGGACTAATGCCAGAAATTGCAGATCTGGTTTGTAAATGAAAGATTGGATGACACATCAATCTATTATACAACTTCAACCTTTCACTGAATGCATTTAATACAATTTAGATAGGAAAAAAGAAAGAAGGAAGAAGGAGGGATCCCAAACTAAACTTACAGATTTAAACATAAACCAGATAAAGAAGAACTACCAGAGCCATTAGAAACAATAAAGATTCCCCATTTTATAAGTTTTTATTGGATTTTTAAGCAAAAGGGCAATTGGAAAATAATTTTTCCATCTTAACAAAAAAGTTCCCAAATGTTATGAAAGGGATACCAAGTATGTCTGTATCACTCAATTTCCAATGATTCTGTTAACTCATAAGAGAATCATCTCATAACAATTGACAAAAGCAAAGCTTTCTAAATAGCATGGTTGCTACTGTGTCAACTATAGAGGTAAGTCTTTCTTATCTCCATTTTTCTACCTGTCTTACAAATCTTCTGACCAAAGGACAGTGAGAATTTTCAAGTACTTTTCACACTCTCCACTCCGCCCAGTGTGCAACAACTTTCAGCCTCTCATGAACCAACTTTTACTCTATCTTTGCGGTAACATCCAATCAAATTTACTGTTGATAGATTCCTTTTAAATTTAGCTATCACATAAGCTTTCTTCAGATAGAGTGTCCTAAAACTTCTTGCATGTGACACATAAATCATGCACTAAAAATTCAAGTAAATCTTTGCTTTTAATTCCTGTGTACTCAACCAATCTCAATGTGAGGAATTACTTAATGTCCTTGGTACTCTCTGGATCAAGGAATCTGTTGATATTTTCAAAATATTATAGGCCAATTGCATATAAGTAGTAAAAGATTCATCAAAGCTTTTATCCAGTTTTGCCCAATATTCCTTGAAGGTCAAAGTAAGGCAGGCCTAGATATGTTGTGGAATGCCTATAAAAGTAATCTTTTTAGGAGCTGGGGTTGGAGTCCAGTTGTAGAATGTGTGCTTAGCATGTGCAAAGCCCTGGGTTTGATTCCCATTGTGCACATACACAATAGTAATTATTTTATTTCTTGCACTAGCCCCTATACTACTTATGTGTTGGTTGTAGAGAAAAAAAGGAATATGAATAGATGCAGATTTATACAAGCTTTCAGTGTTATAAACAACATGTGATTCTGTATTTCCCAGGGGTCTTAAACTCAAATATCAGTTGTTCCTTGTGCTACCTAAAGCCATCTGCTGTGCTGTTGTGTACTTGCACTATTCCTTCTATTGTCCCTCTAGATAGGAACAGTCAATATTTATTCACTTCGACTGAGAAAATCAACAGCGTGCAAGGTCTATTTTACATCAATGGTTTACAGAGGCCATTCTACTTCTCTCAGTCAAGTCTTAGAGTGTGCAATTTCCTCAATACTTCCTTCTATGATGTACAGATGATCTTTTTGTATACTTAAAAGATCAAGCTCTATTAAAAGCATTAATCCAGTCAACAAAATTTTTATAAATCACATGATTGTCATAAGAATCTGAATCTCTAACCTCTGACAGATTACATTAGAATTTTTCTTGATCATTTCCAAAAGCCAGTTCTGGGAATTTTTATGACTACCTTAGTATTGAAAGTATGGCATGTCAAAATTTTTTGAGATTGACTCTCATTTATATGATTAATCTCAGGGGAAAAATATGAAAAAGTCTTGGATAAATTATGTCAATGCCTAACAATTTTAGACTTGCCTAATTATCACATACAGTTTTCCTTTCTGAGCACTTGTGTGCTGGTCACACTAGATGTACTTAGATAGAATATCAAATGAGGCATAATCTGTTAAACAATTATAGTAGCAGCTACAAAGCTTATAGAATCTACAGGTTTATTTCTACAGTTCCCATAAAACATGTTGACTTTCCCTGCTTTAAAGATTGCCATTAACAGAAAATATTAAAAATTCTCAGTTAGTTGGCTTGGCTCCTGTAAAATTTTTTTGCTTTCTTTTTTCTTATTTACATATCCCTATCCATTATTTTAACACTGAACTCAGCAATTCTCCTTCCTGTACAAGACAAAGTCAGAATATTGGGGTTTTCCCCCTAAATCTACTTTTCAGTAACCAAAACATTTCCAAATCTTTTGAAAATTGTTGAGGATAGCCCTGTTTTAATTTTATTTGTTGATAATATATTAGAAAACAAATTTTGAATATTGGTGTAGGGGCTCAAATTCACTAATTCAGCTCAGATGGCTAAATTGTTCACTCTCACAAAGGATTATATACCATTTGTTAAAACATTTATAGGTAAGCCATTGCCTTATCCTCATCCTAACCCTGGAAAAAGTCCAATGTTCAAAGTAGATTTTTAAGTTAGAAATCTGAAGTCTAGCCCATCGTTTCCCATTCATTCATATTCTTATGTGGTCAACAAATATTTCTTGAACATTCACACTGTACCATTGTGGAAAGCTTCAGAACTTCTATGAAGGAGAACAAGGATCTAAGTTCTATCACATAGCTATAGCTACTTGGTAAGGATGTTAGCTTTATTTAGGGATTCTGTTTCTTTGAAGTGGCTCAAAGTGTCTAATAACAATCATGGAGATGAATATTGAGGTAGTAAATATTACCTCCTTTCCACTTCTCTTGGCCACCTCTTTGTGCAATTCTGTACTAATTTTTAAGAAGGTGAACCCAAGAGAAATTAATTAGTCCCTATGACATCTACTTCGGTATTTTTAGGTGTTTAGGTTAGTTAACAAATCTAAGGACTACAAGATTTCCTTACATGGGCACTACTATTGTTAGCAAAGGGCCAGACAGTACAAACTCTCCAACCAGCCTCTTGTGCTTACTGTATACACTATAATCCATTATGTGAGTCTGATTACATTTTTCCTTCAGTCTGCTCACAATAAATTCTAGGATAAATGCCAAAATTTACCTGTTTCTTTTTACTGTTCTTAGAAAATATGCCTTCAGTATCAATGGTTGCTTTCTACTGGGCCTTTTCTATGCACAAAACCTACAGATCCTTAAGAATATTTCCCAACGATATTATTACAAATGAAAATCTTCCACTACTCAAAACCAATTGATAGTGACTTCTAAGCTGTATTTTTAGCTAAAAAGAAACATTCACTGTATCATAGAAGACCAGAAGTTGGGGAAAGCAATTAAGAAGCCATTTAACTTTAAAAATTGGTACATTAATTTACAAATTCATATCATAGTAATTCTAAATAAAATGGCATAGAAAGCTTTTTAATAATTGAATGTTAATTCAGAAATCTCTGCATTTACTAAAATAATAGTTTACAAGTATTTAATATTAAAGGGATGCCAGAATCAAAACACAGCCTTCATTTGAAACTGAAAGATGCAATTTGTGGTCTAAAACATTTATTTATAAAATATAGCATTAAATTCCTCTGAGATAAGAGTACAAAATATATGGTTAGATATATGTCATCCCAGGAGCATAGTGGAAACTTATAACAGGTTGCTCAGTAATTTAGCCAGTATACTTTTAAAAGATCCCTATTGATCCTAGTGCAAAAATATGTATATTAATTTGTAGGAAATAATCACGGCTAACATTTTTGTAAGGCAGACCAAATATCTCTATAAGGAATCTATACATTGGGGATATTCTTTCTTTGCTTTCACTGAGCAACAAATTACCAAGGGGTTCAAGTATGACCTGTATTCATCACTCAAGGTGATGATAAAATTTTTATTGTAAACATAATTGTAGGAATTTTATGCCATAAGGGAAATGGGGGAGATTTCAATTATCCTGGCATGTAAGAGAGCAGAGAGTATCAGGGTTTTTTTTTTTTTTTCATCATCTTAAACAGTCAGGAAAAATGGGAAGGGAATGACAGAATGGGTAAATTCTACTTCATTTCGTAAGGAATTGTGGTTTGATAGTTCAATGTGCAAATATATATGCCAACATGAATAGATACATTTAAATATACATAGTGTTTGATAGAGGCAAAATACCTTATTTTCCTACATTTACTGAGAAATTATTGAGCTGGATTTTGACAATTTTTCTAGCATAAAATGTAATTACTTTTATCCAATTATCCCATTTAAAAAAGAACACAAAAACGATAGAATACAAAACACCTGTTTTCTGCCCCAGAGTACAAGATAATTCTAAATATTTATACTTGATTATATTTCCTCTTTTTCATTTCACAACCGGATAGTAGCTACATCAGTATTTAGATATTTATTTATATTAGATAAATATTTTAACAAGAATAAATAGCTTAAAATACTTCTCATTTATAAGAATATTTTTATGTACAGATACATTTACAACACCTACGTAAATCAATGTAT
>PVKS010010747.1:0-29455 GCA_004027875.1 Aplodontia rufa
CAGGGGTAATGCCAAAACATGGATGACCACCTTGGGTTTCACCTGTTGTAGTTTTCCCCCAGAAGAACTCATTTGTTAAGTGGGCATCTCGTGGAGGAGTGACATCAGCTTCTGGGACGGTCCCCCCATATTCCCACTCTCCAGTCTCCTATGAGTTCTTCATACACCCTCCCCCCTCCCCATTCCCCTCCCTATGCCTCCAAGTATCCTAGGGAGCCCTCCCCCTATTACTCTGAGAGTCCTTCAATTTGAACTGGGGAAGCGGTAGGGCAGATGGCTAACCTAACAATGCATTCTTATAGGAACTAATTTACTCCCTGAAACCAGCACTAATCTCTTCCCAGCATGATCCCCCAAGGACTGATTTGCCTCTAACTAGGCCTCACATTTTAAAGATGCATCAATACTCAGTCCCACCACACTGGGGAGCAAACTTCCAACACCTGAAACTTTGATTGACACATCCAACTATCAATATTCAACATCAAATTACTCCATCTTCTGACAGCATTCCATGCCAAGCTGTGCCCTGCTTCCTTGAGTTCTTCTCAAAATCACCTAACAAGGCCCAGTTGCTCTTCTAAGTGCTTCCTAACACCACCTTTTGAATTACATCATCATTGCCCATTGTTCAATTACTTGAGTGTTTCTGGTGGTCCAGAGTGGAAGCACACTAAGAGAATGAATGAATGACAATTATTATTCATATTTGAGTGTAAGTGCTATGTGTTCAGGGATGGCAGCATTCTCCTGTACCTCTACTATCTAGATTTAAATAGTCGCAAATTAAATGTGGAGTAAACAGAATAGTCCTCAGTCTTGTCTCCCGTTCCCTGACTCTCTGCTAGGATCATTCCAAGGGGCATGCATCCTCTGCCACTCCAGTCAGTGACTTCACCCAGCATTGAAAACCCAAACCAAAGCCTCCTGTCTGTATTCATCCCAAAGTTTCCTCATTTCTATGTTATGAATCTTGAAGGCTGTTTGTTTTGGTGTGGGGGGATGGTTGTTAACATTTGGCTTGGGTTTCATTTTTTTCCCCTTCAATACAGAGGAAATTCCTGTGGTTTCAGAGAGTTTGTTGGTCAAGTTATTGCTTTATAAATATTGTTGTAAGAGCTTCAGTTTTCATCTTTATGACCAATGGGATAAATATCCACTCTCTTACCAGCTGCCTCATCCAGGTATTGCACATTCTTTATTTTCAATACTGAGGAAATATGAGTACAAAGTAAGTCTTTCACTCCTTTAGTGGAGCTGCTGTTTCCTTAAAGAAGGAATTCCTTTTGGGACAATTTTTTGAAACATATTTACTTCAATCATGCATTAAGTTCTCAATGGCTCATTATTACCAATATCTTAGAAGAATATAAAAGGTCCTTTGTAAATTAACCCCTTCTATTAGCAGTAAAATTATGAAGGATGCAATTAAGCAAATAGAGAAAAATGGTTACATTTGATTAAAATGTATGGAAGCAAAAAGATTGACTAAAGAAGCAATGAATTCCTACTAAGGGATAGATTATGAAACACTGAGCAGTACTGCTCAAACTGCCACAGTCATGAAATAGGCATAGTGGAAGAGACTGATGGATATGTGTCAAATAAATGGAATGTGGTTCCCTGGGTTGAACCTGGAACCGAAAAAGTACATTATTGGAAAAACTGATGAAATTTGAATTGAGCCTAGGGCTTGGGTTAATAATGATGTCAGTCTTTATTTTGACAGATGTACATTGTCCACGTAAGAGGATAAGAGTAGGAAAAAATGAAATTGAGGGTTGAATATATGGGGACTCACTGTTTTATCTGTGCAACTGTGGTCTAAAGCTGAAATTTTTCTAAAATGCATTTTTAAATATATAAGTGGATATTCTACCTGACATAATGATTGCCCATGGTGCAAGCTGACTTACAGACTAAACTTAAGTATAAATAAACGTAAAAGTCCTCAAGAATATACAAGATGATCATACAAAATTCTTTTTTAAAATACAAAGTATGATTATACATTTGTAAACATAAATGCCTGATATGAAAATTAACATTTATATGACATCAAAATATCTCAGATATAATCAGCTCGGTGGAAACTGTCAGAAAGATTACTTTGTTTAGAATCCCATGGAAAAGAAAAAGCTCTTTAGGTGACTCAGCATTTTGATTACTATTGCATATACAGTCACTGTTTCTTTGGTACAATTATTTCTGCCATGCTAAAACCAGAATTGCCTAATTACATTGTAAGTATTACATTAGAGCAACAGGTTGAAGCCAATTTTGAGCAGTAGAATTGTAGGATAAAAGTATGTGTTCAATTTTTAAAATGTAGTTAAGAAATATTGACATGATTCTTATGGAAACTGTTATACTTGTTTACATTCCCAATTTTTAAAGAAAACTGATAGTTACTTTAGGGATTTATGTAAACTATATCAAGCCAGTCTCATCTCTTTATACTTGTTATATATATTAAGACTAATGCAAAACCATTCATGTTAATGCGTGTTTAAATTCAGTATAGTAGTGTTTTACTCGGCTTTTTGCTGTTGTGATTAAAGGACCTGACAAGAACAATTTTAGGAGGAAAAGTTTACATGGGGACTCACGGTCTCAGACATCTTAGTCCGTGGAAGGTCAGCTCCATTCTCAGCGTTGCAGATAGGCTGAACAGGGGGCTGGAGCAGTGGCTCAGAGTTACAGCGCTTGCCCGACACGTGCAAGTACAGGAGTTCAAACCCCAGCACCTACGTACACAACTAAGTGTCACAGCAATGACAGCCGTGTGAAGAACTCAATAAGAATTGATTCTATCTCTCCCTCTCTCTCCCACTGTCCTTCTCTCTTAAATAAATAAAAAGATAAGCTGAACACCATGACAGTGGGCATGGCTTCAGTAAGCAAAGCTCAAGGTATCTCATCAGGAAGCAGAGCAGAGAACAAAATTCCACAACCAATACAGAACATGTACCCTAAAGGAGTGCCCCCAGTGACCCATCTCCTCCAGCCACATCCTCCCAGCCTACAGTTCATCCCTTATAGGATTAACTCACTGATTGGGTTAAGGCTTTCATAACCCAGTCATTTCACCTCAGTCCTTCTAAATGGTCACATGTGAGCTTTTGGGGGACGTCTCACATTCAAACCATAACAAGTAATTTCTCTAAATCTGCTTAAAAATAATCATTGGGCCAAATTTTGTACAACAAATTATAAAAATGCTCAAAACATTTTTTCCTCCAAATGTAAATGTCTGCTGCCTATACATTGGTTTTTGCAAAACCCTCATTCGCTTATCTTCTGTCATTCTGTAATGACTTTAAGTAGTAATAGCCATTTGTAATCATCTCTAATTTCATATTATATAACCTGGTTCTCGTGGTATGTTTCAACGATGAATGATTGCTATATCCTGGGATTTTATTAATAGAACAGTATAATCTCTACCTCTTTCAAATTTTGAGTGACACCTTGGCTATCTCAACTTGTCTTTGTGTGAAATTAAGGGTAATCATAAATGTTCGTACTCAGTTTTACCAGTTAGCCTTTGAGAAATGCAAGGAGAATGTTACATTGGGGAAGCAGAGATGCTTGAAGGACAAGAATGATTTTAAATGGTTAGCTCTTTGGAGATATGGAGATACCATGAAGAAAAATCTCTCAGGAAACTTATTTAGAAAAACATAGGTTTCCTTTATTTTCACACATATTCATAAATCATTGATAGCTTTCAAAGATCTTTCTTAGAAATTCTCTTAATCTCATCTTCATAACCCTAAGAGATGCCAATTTCTGTGTAGTTATAGAAGAATTTATTATATGTGTTCTCTAAGATAGCAGCAAAAGATTTGTGGAAATAGTGCAATGGGACCCTTACAGGAACCCCGTAAAGACTCAGCAGACTGCTAGTTCCCTAAAATAACAAAATACCATCTGTCAGGCGGAATTTGTGTGAAGGGAGAATAATAACTTTTCATTTACTACATACACCAAGAGAGCTGATAAATCTTCTTGAGGTCATAGATGTTTTTTGGAATAGTTTCAATTTAAATTTTATTTGTGAAGATAGCTGTCAGGAGGCATGCTGGAGTCAGTCAACAGCGTGCGGTCATGATGCCCGCTGTGTGTGGCACACTGCAGCAACAGAACATGAACAGATGAGTCAGGAGCCCAGGGCAAAAGGCAACGACCAGAGGGACTAGGGTCTCGGTGGACTTCCCTATGGGACAAATGTTAGGGATATTTTAGGATAAAGCATGGCGGTAATAAATGGAAAGTGGTGGGTAAATTAGGTTAAATATATTTTACCCTGAGTTCTATTCTGAACACATGGTATTGGCAACATTGACAAGCACAAATTGTTACTGATTTAACTGAACTTCTGGGATTCCGTTGAACAACAAAGATGCTAAATACGTATTATGAGCAAGCTAATGGACTGGGTAATCGTTCTATTCAGGTGGGTCCGATAGGTGCTCTATCCTTGAGCTACTCACAGCCCAGTGGGGAGATCAGGCAACCAAGGCAACCCATTCCAGGAGAACTTATGATGTGTATCCACAGAATTATATGTACTGTGGGAGAAGTTTATTTCACTCTAGCTGCAGTTTTGGAGTATTTTCCAGAAGAGACAATACCTGAATTGAATCTGAAGGACAAAAATGATTAGATAGGTGCATGAAGATGGAAAGTCATTGTGGGCATAACAAAGCCACGAGCAGAAACACAACCTCCCTCCTGATCACGATCAACACCAATGTTGTCACAGAAAATCAAGAACACTAATAACAACAGTATGTAGTCAGCAGTTACTTGGAAAAGACTTTGTAAGCACTCTTTTTCTTTTTTATAATAAATTTTTTGCTGATGACATGATCCTATATCTGGAAGACCCAAAAAATTCCACCAGAAAACTGCTTGAGCATATAAACCAATTTAGCAGACTACAAGATCAACACCTATAAATCAATAGCTTTCCTATACGCAAACAGTCATAGGGCAGAAGCAGAAATCAGGAAATCAGTCCCATTGACAGTATCCTCAAAAAAATATTTGAGAATTAATGTAAGCACTCTTTTATTAAGTTTTCAAACAAAAACTTTAAAGGAGCATTGGGATTCTCCTATTTGAACAAAACTGAGCTGAAAGACATCCAATAATAATATCTCACTTAAGATCTCTGAATATATTAAGTGCCAAGAAATAAGTTCTTAGCTGTTGGTTTTGTATTTATTTAAAACTATACAGTATGACTCAGGATATGAGTTTAAAATCAATATATTATACTATCTCTGCATATATTATGTATGTGTGCAGGGAGTACAAGTGACGGGTGGGACAGGAATGTGGCTAGCATTATAAGGTAGAATGTGATAAGGGAAAGGAATGGAGAAATAGGTAAAGGCCAGGTTATATTGAACTAAAGAGCCTTAATTTTATAGGAAATATGGAGGGAGGCAGGCATGATGTATCTTTAAAAAAATAAAGTAACACTGTTTCTTTTTCAATAATCACTGCTTTCAGTTGTTTCATTATAATATTTTCTAGCACAACCAACCAATTGTTTGTTTGAATTTTTTAAATAAAATTTAATATAATTTAAAATTAAAATATACTAGCAACTTCAGGTCACAGAATGCTATAATCACTTATGGTCATTGAAGGATTGATTGAAGAATTATCTAAATACATCCTATTTGAATAGCCCCTGTTAAAAGTAAGCAGAATGTATAACTTTTAAATAGATTCAGGAATAAAATTAAGTTCATGAAAATCTGACTAGAAAAGTTTTTAGGGGTGAGAGTTCTTTCATTCTGAAGAAATACTTTGTTTCTGAATCATGAGTTCAATTTGGAGGGCTACCTAACATGGACTGAAACATGTTTGTTTTAGGGCAGAGGAGAACCCCATCTGTACCCACAGAGCTATTCTCAAATTGGTTTTATTCATCCCAAACTGATTATTAACTACTCTTTGAAAAAAATGCAATGCACAAATGATTCATTTATTTTTAAAGAGAGGAGAGAGACAGAATTTTTATTGAGTTTTTATATGGTCTTCGTTGCTCTGACAATCGTGTACATGGGTGCTGGGGATTGAACCCGTGTACTTGCGCATGTCAGGCAAGTGCTGTAACCGTTGAGCCACTGTTCCAGCCCCACACAAATGATTCTTAATGCGAATTCCACATTTATAAATTTACTCGTACCTAAATTCATTACACAGGGTCCTATGATGCTCATTCATGGATGTTTACAGAGCAGTAAAAATTTGATTCACCTGAAATGCACATTTCCAGCTGAGGTTGAGCAAGATGACAGTCTTTTTGTTGAAAGTGTTGTAATATGGATATGTCCTTTTTGCAGACTATTTAATGCTACATTTTCCTCATTTTTGCATATTCTATGTGACTGTGCTTTTTAAATGACTCTCAAGTGTGTTGCTGAAGGGTTGTCTGCTGTTGCTACACATGAGAGGGCTGTGACTTTTCTATGTGCTTCACATAAAAAATATGTGTTGTTAAGTCGGGAGTTAAATGTAGCACCATAGGCTATAAGTTCAGTGTTAGCTAGTCAACGATACCTGTCAAATAATGCCTCAGTGTCTTTAAGCAGAAAAATAAATACGAAATAATGTTATCAATTGAGCCATTGAAGAAAACGTCACCAGAGGCTCCTGGAAACCAAACCCTGTGTTTCTTAAGAGTAATTTTCTTTATTTGCTAATTCAGTGTTCACGTCTACTTTATAGAACCTACTACTATAAATGATGAGAACTGAGTTTTTAAACACCATCATTGCTTAATCACTAATAGGAGACAAGTGGGAGGAGACAGGATCTGGAGTGTGACAGAGGGTCTTAATGGCTACACCAGGGTGAGAACAGGCAGCTACGGGCCACATTCTCCTCACGATAACAGTACAGTTAGTTGTACCTCCAGGTCCTTGATTTGCTGGCCACCAAGGTAGCTCTCAATGCTTCTGAGTGTTATGGGACTTAGGAATTTCATTTGTTTTTAGGATACCAAAATGAAGTAGCATAATTTGATACAGATTAAGGTTAACTTGATTTCTGGACTCACATTTTCAAATTGGAAAACTGAGGCCCAGAGTAGGATAATTAACTTATTAGAAAACTAATTTCCATTCTTTTTTTTTTTTTAAAGAGAGTGTGAGAGAGAGAGAGAATCAATTTTTATTGAGTTTTTCACATGGCTTTCGTTGCTCTGACACAGTTGTGTACGTGGTGCTGGGGTTTGAACCTGCGTACTTGCGCATGCCAGGCAAGCGCTGAATCCCCGAGCCACCGCTCCAGCCCATTTCCTTTATTCTTAATCCAGTTCCCTTTTTACTACCATGGATCATTTTAAACTTTTCCTATGAAATTTCTTTTTGGCATACATTTACTTAAACATAACTTGTACAATTAAGTGGAAATAAAAATCAATGACTAATTACATATTCTAAATCAAACAGTAGGCCAACCTGTAGACCTCTAAATGAGTGCTGCTGGGTTTACTGTACTCCAGGTCTGAGACTGCCACCAATTCAGTAAGGAATCTCCTCTGCTTCTGGTGCCCACATCAAATATTCTGTAAATTGAAAAAATATTGTAGGCTTTTAACATAAAATTCTCAATACTCTTGAACAAATGAACTATCAGTTTATTATGGTTTTGGAACAGCAAATGATGGGATTTTATTGTGATTATCTAAAAACCTTTTGTTTTCTCTTGATGGACTCATTTTTCTGTGTCTATGAATTATATTTCAGGGTAAATGTGGGGGAATTTAGCAAAATCAGAAAGCTTTAATAACTTCATATGTATGTACACAAGCATCCTCTATTAGTTCTCAACATTTTCTATTATATGCAGTACACTATTGATCCAGATCTGCATGACAGAATTTCTTTGTCTAATTTGAGTTTTTACTTCTAGTTGTATTTTGAAATTTTACTTTTCATCTTGTTTTCAAATCTACTTTTTGTGTTTGATTATACTGTAATCCCAATTCCCTGAACATATTTGGTTTTAGAAAATTTCTATATAATTCCATGTTATCGCTCTCTCTCTCTCTATATATATATATGGTTTAAAACATCATGTTCAATCAGAGATATTACAGTGTTAGATTGTATTTTTTTTTCTAAAGAGAGAAGGACAGTGAGAAAGACAAAGAGAATGGATTTTTATTGAGTTTTTCCACATGGCTTTCGTTGCTCTGACACTGAGTTGTGCATGTGGGTGCTGGGGTTTGAACCTGTGTACTTGTGCATGCCGGGCAAGCGTAGTAACCATCAAGCCACAGCTCCAGCCCCATAGATTGGATATTTATGTGTTATTTTCCCCAATATTTTGGGAATAAAAATTAATTATTTGGTACATTGCTACCAGAAGTTTCAGAAAATGAAAAAATAGAATATAAATAATGTGAAACCATACCATACATAATAAGAACAGATGTGATTACAGGAAATGCTACTTTTAAATTTGTGGTTGTATTTTTTTTTTTTTGGATAGCAATAAAAAAACTGATTCCTTTGGTTCATTCTGTCTGTGTCCAATCAGGAAACAATAGACCTACCAGCTATTTTAGAAGAACAATTTAGTAAAATAATTGATTACAGATGTACAGGAAATGAAAAGGCAAACGCAAGGACACAGTGCAGAGTTGGCACAGGCAAGGCAGAGTCGGAATGAAGGTCTCCTCTACTGTGACCCAAGCCTCTGAAGGGCCCCTCAGCTGATGGTGCTGGTGCCCTGGGAGGACTCAGTGTGGAGAGCAAGTGTGGAAAGATGCTCACTGGAATCAGCCAGCTACTTGAACAGACTGGTGACAGGCAACAGGAACAAGACGCTTGAAACAGCAGGGGAAGAACTTTCTAGCCTCTTCCACTTACCTCCTCCTTGCTGATCCCAACAGGAAATCCAAGGGCAGAGTGGTTTGCAGAGTCTCAAGAACATATGAGAATGGTGGAACTCAGATTGAGAGAGGAGAGTTTAATAGCTGCCCCAAACCTGGTACAGTGGCATATGCCTGCAATCCTGGATACACAGAGGATCTCGAGTTTGAGGCCGAACTTGGCAGTATAGCAAAATACTATCAGAAAGAAAAGGAGAGGGGTGGGTGGGGCTGTAGTTCAGTGCTAGTGCAGCCCTCTGGGTTCAATTCCTAGTACTGAAAGTGGGGGAGGAACAAAGCGATCACACTTATGGTCAAAAATCTCTATCTGGAATTTGAAAAAAAAATATTAAAAGTCTTTTCCTTTTAAAGATATAAGATCAAGAATATATGAATACATGATACACCAACTAAAATAAGTTGAGCACTATGGATTCTGAAGTGAGTATCTCAATTGCATCTCTTGAGTAAAGCATATAATTGGCCACAAATTAAAAAATTACCCACCTGATTGTAATGTTTTCTCATAATTGCAGAAGTCCACAACTATGACTCTCCAACTGAGACATGTTGTTCTCTGATGGAAAACCTGTTTCAGAATAGGTAAACAGAGGCAAAATGAGTGAGTCTAAATTTTCAAAACAACAAAACAGCAGAAGTATAACTTTGTGGAATCTGAGACTAACACTGAACATGTAGAGGCACCATACTGAAAGTCAGGCGAGATGAAGAGTCCAAGGATCAGGCCAAATGAGAAAAACAGGTGACAATAGACAGTATCTGAACGGGAATATAAAAACAGCTAAATGAGTGTAACAATCAGAGTCGAAGGGAGAAGGTAATTAAGGTATTCTCAGAGGTTGGGGTTATGATCTAATTTATGCAGGTACGAATTTACCAAATTAGATACTTCCTGTGACTAATTCCTTTTGGCGTTTGGTGAGTGAACTATGTAGTTGGTTTGTGAAGCAACATTGTTTTCCTTTCACAAATCTCCTGCTTTTCCTATTGTTCTATTATATGAAATAATAATTTCAAGGTAAGGACTAATTGATAGATCATCATCAAGAAGTTTCGAGTCAGCCAGTATTTCATTTCTTAGTTCCATGTCATAAATTAATATTCCTCATAGTTATAAGAGAATCATTATAGATAATAGTGAATAGACCTACGAAAATCTATGGAGTTTATTAAAAGGATGGCTGATAAAAAAATGACAGATAACCACAGAAGTCCTTTGAAGACAGGAGTACTGCTTTAGAGTATCATCAATTAGAAATCCTTAGAGCTTGGCCAGGTGAGTGATCTGAATTCAGTCTGGAGGCATAGAATTTGAAAGACAGTTATGAATTTTAAGGATAGTGGTTCATGTAGGCATAGGAAATGCCCAGAAAAAGGCATGTGTGGGGCAAATGTGCAGATGGAATACAGTTCTACTGAATGTCAAGTGGAAGGGTAATTCCATTTTTCCATTAAATCAAACATTATGCTCAGAAACTGGTAGTTCATTCTCTTTAATTGACTTGGTTACATACTCAGAGGAAAAGTGGATTGTTTGTGAAAATATATGAATATAACCTTGAGACCTTGTAGGAAGTCTGATGAATATTGGTAAGCCCAACAAATTGGGCAACCATGGTATTTTCAGCACCATGATGCAGCCACTTTTGCGAAGTAAAAGACTTACTCTGAAGGGAAATTTTTATTTTATTCCAAGATAATATGTGATTGAAGGGCTATAGGCTCTTTTTTGAAATCAGAATAAATAACATAAGTGTAAATTCTATCAGTAGGCTTTCTGCTTCCTTGGACAGTTCTTGGCAGAAGAGGAGAGTGTACTGTATTAATGGAATTTTCCATACTGTGATGGACTGGTTAAAGATAAACAAAGCCCAACATCAATTAAAGAAATGAAAACAGATTTGATTCAGTTATTATGAGCGAGGAAAGAGTCGAGCTCTATTTCGATTTTCAGAGGTGACTGGGCATTTTCAAGGGATGGTGTAGAAGTTTAGAGAAGGAAGGAGTGGGAGTTCAAGTAGTGTCATGGAAGTGAAAAATTAGAGTGGTGGTCAGTGTAAAAGTGAGTAGTCCAGCTTTGTGTGCTAGCAGGCAATGATTAAAGTTGGGATTCTATCTTCACAGAAACCGGGAGACAAACTTATCTTTTTTGATGACTACATTTCAAAATAATGACTTTCAGGCTGTGGCAGGATTACCTGTAATCCCAGCAACTTGGGAGTCTGAGACAGGAGAATTGCAAATTTGAGGCCAGCCTCAACAACTTAGTAAGCTTCTAAGCAACTTAGCAAGACCTGCCTCAAAATAAAAATATAAATGGGCTGAGGATGAAGCTCAGTGATAAATCACCTTTGAGTTAAGTCCCCAATACCAAAACAGCAACAACAACAAAGCAAACAAAGAAAAATGACAGAATGACTTTCAGGTCCTTGAGAAAGAGGCTATTGAATTGTAGGTAATACACACATCTCAAAGGGACAAGAAAAGATTCACAATTTTAAGTTGTTTTAGTAAATGTTTCAGGAAAGGAAGGTCTGGGCCTATCGTCAGGCGTTGTCTAGAACCAACAGAAAATTATCTTGACAGACATGAGCATTTTCAGATAGACTCTGTGAACAGAGCTGGGGTGGTCACTGAAACACAGTGATGTCATCCAAGGCTGCTAGACACCATGTTGAAGTTCAGTCAAATCTCTCAGTGTAGGAGCTAAGACCGTCATTATGTGACCAGCATTTTTGCAGTATTCTTGGTCCAGGGTAGCGTTACTTCCTGCAAGTTAAGAAACTGTTTCTTTTGAGGCCCTGATATCTGGCACATATAATTTCATTCCAAAATGGATCATTTCAAACAAATATGCTACATAATCATTTCATGTAGCTCACCACCTGAATTGGAGCTTCTCCCAAGTGTGAACACAGAGAACCAGGTCTGGTAAGGTGCTTCACATGGGATTTCCTTTACTTGAAATGGAAAATGAAGATACTCAGATTTATGGGAAGTCATGGCTCTGGGCTTTTATGCATGTTTTTTGTTATTCTATCTTTGGAAAAACAGAAATGCAGTTTATGGGCTCTCTCTTCTACATTGTACAGTCCTAAAAATATATGTCCAGTGTAACAGGATACTGAAGAGATGACAGCAATGATCATAGGGGCCCAGGACATGACTTTGGGATGAGAAACTGCCCGTGAGTTGGTTCTGGAGCAGTAGGAGTTTCATAATAAGTTGGCTTTCTTATCTACTGACCAAGGGTGGTGGTATGGTTTGGATGAGCAGTGTCCCCTGAAATCTTGTGTGAGACTATACAGGAAGGCTGAGGGGAGAAGATTGGCTTATGAGAACCATAACTCAATCCATGAGTTAATCCCCTAATAGGGATTAACTGGGAACTGTGGGTAGGTAGGGTGTGACTTCGGGTATATATTTTGTATCTACCAGGAGTCTCTCTCTGCTTCCTGGATCCGTGCCTTCTGCCATGATGTTCAGCCTCAGCGAGCCCAAAGAAATGAAACTGTGAGCCTCCAAATAAATTTTTTCCTACTAAAATTGTTCTTATTAGGTCTTTTAGTCACAGCAGCAAAAAGCTGACTAAAACAGGTGAAACTTAAAATTTCTAGAAATGGTAGAATCAACTATTTTTCAGTAGTTGCTCATAAGATGGTTTTTTGTTTTTATTTTTTGTTATTTAGTACCAAAGATTGAAACCAGAGATTGTTTAACCATTGAGCCACAGCCTAAGCTCTTTTAATTTTTTTTTTTATCTTGAGACACGATCTCACTAAGTTGCTTAGGACCTTGCTAAGCTGCTGAGGATGGCTTTGAACTTGCAATCCTTCTACCTCAGCTACGGGAATTACAGAAGTGTGCCACCACATGTGACACAAGACTTAGCTGTGAGGTGAGCACAAGATGGAAAGGAAAATGGACATCTTGATCAAGTTACTTAACATTTCTATCATCATGAAACCAACTCTTTCCCTCTTTTACTATTTCTGTTTATAAATTTCCTTAGCAGTTCAGAAATTGTGCCAGGTTTATTAAAGTATAAGCATCTTATTCCCCCTACCACCACTCTAATGATATAACAAAAGTGAACTTGCTAAGTTGTATTGAGGTTTTCTTGGTTAGAAAGCAAGTTAGCCCAGCAGTTAGGTGCACAGTGCTAACATGCTTCTTATTCAGGCTTCATGGCACTTCAAGCCTTATTTTATAAACCGCCTAACACATGAATTAATACATGTGCTTACCTGTGTCCTTCCCTACACTTTGAGCAACATGAAGTCAAGAGCTAATCAGCTATCTCTAGCACCAGAATGGTGCCTTGTATGAAGAGCCATTTAATCAATCAAACCCTATTTACTTAAGTAATTAAGTGAGCGGAACTGTGATGGAATCACACTAAGGGAAGTATTAAAACATTCTTTTAATTGACTTTGCTGGCTAAGTAATGGAAGAGAACTATCACTCCTCCTTATCTAACCCCTTCACCAGTACCCTCTGGAATTATTTGAGGACAACCTCTCATCAACGTAGTTGCTATGACAAAGGCAAAAAAGTGATATTGGGATTGTTAATGGAATCCAGAGAGATGGACAGTGTGGGAGGGAGGGAAGGGGTTGTGGAATCTATTTAGTTTTCCATGTGGCCTTTGTTGCTCCAACACTTTGTGTGTATATGGTGCTGGGATTCGAACTTGCGTGCCAGGGAAGCACTGTAACCGCTGAGCCACCACTCCAGTCCCTGTTTGGCCATTTTTATTTTGTTCACAGTCTTGCAAAATACTCACCCTAAATCCTGCAGTAAATCCTGGTTTTCTTTAGTTGATTTTTTTTTCCTTGCCCAAGCCATGACAACATTATGTACATATTATAAAATAAATATATATATTTTTAACCAAGAATATTATCCTGTGGTTATGGCTTGTTTTTTTTTTTTTTTTTTCCATTTTGGAATAAGCTAGAATTGCGTCTTACAATAACCTATCAACTTACTCCCAATAGCTTCGGGAAATCCAAGTGTTAATGTGTATGTGTACATAAGGAGAGAAAGGAGGATTGTGAAATGTAAGAAAGATTATTGTTAAAGTTGCCTATGTTCAATTTTCAACGTGAAGTGTCAACATAAGGTTTGTAAATTTGTCCACCTTAGCAGCCACACTGTATGAATGCTGTTATCAAAGAAAGGTAGTGTTTTCACTCCGAAGGATATAGGACTCCCCATTAAAAGAACCCATTTCTTCTGAATATGATCTGGTTTGGAAAAGACATAATAAATAGTTGTATGTTAAAATAAGCAAACTTCATTTTAGTTAATAGGACTGGGATGAAACCATATCTGGGATATATCAGAGAATAAAAGCCAGGGTTAAGTGAAGTCTAACCAGTGCTGCCTCTGGTAAAGTCACCCAAAGATTTAACTACATGACCCTGATTTGCAGCTTCACCTTAAAAAGGCAATTATCTTAAGAGATGGGGCTTGATAACTTTTCAAATCCTGTGGGGATTTTAAGCCACAGCTCCAGTGTTTTTTCCCACAGTAGCAATACTTCAACAGATCAAGTTTTCCATTGCTGCTTAACTAAATCCTAAATGATCATTTGATGAATTAGTTTTCATAGAACGTGATATTGTGCACAAGTAGGTTTAGAACTTATACAATCCAAGGTAACTTTTTATTAATAGAATTTATACAATCAGGACTGGAGCAGTGGCTCAGCAGTTGGAGTGCTTGCCAGGCATGTGCAACAACAACCCGGGTTCAAACCCCGGCACTGCATGCGCACTAAGTATTGGAGAAGCAAAGTCCAGATGAAAAAATGAATTCTCTCTTTCCCTCTCTCTCGCGCTATCCCTCTCTCTTTCTGTGTTAAAAAAGCAATTAATACAATCAACTCTTCAGCAATTGAAGTTGTACTTCTCAATGTCTGTTCCTTGAAAACTTCTCCAAAGTGCTTCACAGAATTGAAAGAACAACTCTATAAGGTAAATAGACTTTTCTTATTATAATTCTCAAGTTCTTTTTTCTGCTACTAAGCATTATGAATATATAATATGGAAAATTGCTATAGATCTAGATCTATATTTATATATCTGTGTAAACTCTTCATAGACCTTCTTGGTTATTTTAATGCTTTTTAAAAATGCTTTTTGGTAAGACACTTGGAGGAATTCTTTTTCTAAGGAGCGTATCTGGTAAATATTGAGGACTCTTTGAGGAACATAAGCACATTTACTGTTGTGTGATTCATTGTACTTATATGCCAGACTGAGTGCCAAGTAAGTGAGGAGACTAAAGGGATTGAGAAAATCTTACTGAGGTCTAAATATGTGTAATATACTATGCCGGCGACAGAGGACCATATATATTAACTTAGTTAAGCTGTGCAACATTGCTAGCTCATCGGTATTTTCCCCAGTATATGGTTGAGGAAACTAAATTCAAAGTGTAATTTTTCCAATCTCAAAACAACTGAGTTGTGAAAGGTTGGGTATAATTTAAACTTGGGTTATTCTAGTTTAAGAAATATCCTATAAAAATGCTGCCTAGTTTACTTCATTTGTTACAGTCTATAAAACAACATGAATTTAGATTTTTTCCTCTATTTTACATATTTTATAAAATAACATCTCAAGGGTTAATTAACCCACTTAAATAAGTTACCTGGGCTAACCTCTGATAGGAATTGGATAATTCTGTTATAAATATGTATTTTGCTGTCAAAGAACTCATATCACTCTTACTTTCCATATATTTTTTTTTTTTTGAGAGAGGGACAGTGAGAGGAAGAGAGAAAGAGATAATCAATTTTATTTGGTTTTTCATTTGGCTTTCATTGATTAGATGCTTCATTGTGTACATGGTGTTGGGGTATGAACCCGTGTCCCTGTACATGCAAGGAAGCACCAAAACCACTGAGCTGATCCAACCCTGTACTCTGACTTCATCAATCAGATCTTTTTTTGTCATTAATTACTTCATACATAATACAATACATTTGAATTGCTATGTCTTGAGCAAACCTGAGTCTGTTGGGTGGACCCAGTAAAACTATTATTGTATTGTTTTTATTATTTTGTCTCCACATATGTTATAGAATTAAAAGGTGCTAAATTGTAAGTTTCCTTAGTTCTAATGACTGTTATGGTTGCTATTATGGCTAACGTTATAGCTTTATATCATCCTAAACTCTTTCCTTAAGCTTTTCATTATGATTTAGGTGTTCTATTAGGTGTTCCCCAAAACCTCGTGTGAGATAATGCAAGAAAGTTTAAAGGTGAAATGATTGGGTTATGAGATCCTCATCCTAATCAGTGAGTTAATCCCCTGACAGGGATTAATTGAGTGGGGACTGTAAGCAGGTGGAGCGTGGCTGGAGGAGGTGGGTTGCTGGGGGTGTGCC
Organism: Aplodontia rufa; assembly: GCA_004027875.1. Classification (NCBI taxonomy): domain Eukaryota; kingdom Metazoa; phylum Chordata; class Mammalia; order Rodentia; family Aplodontiidae; genus Aplodontia; species Aplodontia rufa. The sequence continues at coordinate 16,323 of PVKS010010747.1, forward strand.
TAAAGGATGTATATTTTGTCCCTGATGACAATCTCCCTCTCTCTTTGCTTCCCAGTGGCCTTGTCCTGAGCTGCCTTCCTCCACCTCTGTCCTCTGCCATTCTGTTTTCTGATTCATATTAGGCCCCAAGGAATGGTGTCGGGCATCTATGGACTGAGACGTCTGAAACCATGAGCCCCCAAATAAACTTTTCCTTCTCTAAATAATCTTGTCAGATCTTTTTAGCAAAAAAGTTGACTAAAACACCTTTGAAATTAAGAAAAAATTTTTGTCATGCGCTGGAATGGTCAGGTGACATTGATTTTTCTCCTTATAAACCACAAGAATCTTCTTTAATATAGACAGTAAGGAGGCTTATACTGATTGTTATGGCTTGAATATGAGGTGTCACATTCCCACAAAAATTCCTGCCAATGCTTCAATATCCAGAGGGGAAATGATTAGATTGTGAGAGCTCTAACCTAGTCATCCCAGTTTGAATGGACTTGCTGGCTTGCAACTACAGGCTGGTGGATGTGGCTGGAGGAGGTGGGTCTCTTGGAGCATTCCCTACATCTTCCCTATCGCGCCTTCCCCTCACTGTCTGTTTCCAGATCCAACCATGAGCTGAGCAGCTTTTCTCTACTGGATGTATTCACCCATGATGTGCTCCTTCATCTTGGGCCCAGAGCAATGCAATTGGCCTTCTATGCACTGAGGCCTCTGAATCCATGAGTCCCAAATAAACTTTTCTTCCTTTAAGTTGTTCTTGTCAGGTATTTTTATTACAGGGATGCAAGAGAGCTAACTAAAGCACCATTCTTCCAAGTAATAGTGTGACTTAGAATTTCTCTTATAAGCTTTAACAAGAATTAATGTTAGGCACTGCAGACATCTCCCAGCAAAAGACCGATGCCTTCAGTGACCATGTTGGCCTCCTATGACAAGGCATATCTGATTTGTGCTCCTTTATCTTCTGCAAATTATCTGAATGTGTCAGAGAAGGTTTATAATATTCTATCTACTCAGACAGATAAGGTAACAGGGGAAATATTGTTAGTTCATTCTTGGAGGTCATTGAGCTGAGGGCCAAAAATGTTAATCCTACAAAAATTACAGTTTGATGAATACTTTCTTGCTTATCTTTGAGAAAATCACTAAATAAAGGTATGCTTTAAATAGATGTCTTATTTGACCTAGACAGCTGATTATCTCTTTTCATTCTAAATTGTTGACTTTCCTTTTATATCACTACAAAGAACACTCGCCACAAAAACTGTATGATGAGTTCTTTAATTTCCCATGAGTGATGTATTGAGAAATGTTTTAATGTTAAAATAATCAAGTTCATTGCTGCCTATTGAAGAGCATCTAAATGACATTGCCTTTCATTTCTTTTCCATCCCATTATTTATATAACCTTTAACATCTACTACGAGGTTGGTACCTCACAAAAGTGAAAGCAAAGATGTCTGTGTAGTTACGTCTTTGATGTCATTTTGCAATCTGCCACTTACTATTTATTCCTTTTGATATCGTTCTTATGCAAAATATCTTCTATTGCTTATCTAGCAAGGAGATTGTCACTTTTAATGCAGTTCACCTTACTTGCTTTGCAGTTTGTGGTAGACAAATGGTGTAATTTTGCAGTATTTAATCTGTTTGAACTGTGACTTCAAGGTAAAGACAATGAAATTTAAAGAAAAAAGAATCCTAACAAAACAAATGAAAATAGAACACTTGCTCAAGTATGCTGGTTTAATATTATTGAAATGAGTATATTATTTGAGAAATTTTCTTTGTCTGCAATACCTTATATACAAAAACTTATCACAGTCTACCTGTGATACACAATGTTATTTTCAAAGTTTACTAAGTCATTGGTGAGATGGAAAAAGTGGGAATCAAAGCTCATTTCCCCTAGAGACCAACCTGCTTAAGGCATAACCATATTGAGAATTTCAGCTGGATTTCAAATTATAAACTCTGAAAATAGAAAACTCATATGAATTAGGGAGGCCAAATATACCATGATCAAGTTCAGAGTTATTTTGCCCAAACAATGGACGGTGGTATACTAGGAAACTGAGTCAAGATTTAATGACTCGGTACCTAATCGCAGAGGGAGGGAGAGTTTTTGGTGATGATTTCACATATCAAGATTGGACGTACTCACTGGTGAAAAGGAGGCTTCTGAGGAACACTTCTTATTGCTATGCCCAAGGCATAGTAAAACCTTGAATGTGCTGTTAGTATTACATTCTTACTCTGTTTAGCTGACTATTGCTTGAAGGAAAATACAGCAAGGCAAAGACCTCATAGGTAAAAATTGAAAACTGAAAGGAATTAATGGATGAACTACTTTCTCTATGTGGAACATAAAAAGAATATTTTTTAAAAAACTTTTATTTTCTTCCTGACCTCAAAAATTGATTTATTTGACCAAGTTGTCAAATTGCTTAACTTTTTCCTTACACTGAAGCTTTTGTTTTATATGTCTCTGGCTTCACAAAAAATCCTTCTATAACATCACTCCATGCCTTTTCTTTCCCGACCCCTGGCAACCACTATTGTCCTCCACTTCCATGAGTTTAGCTTCTCACACTGGACATTTAAGTGAGATCGCGTTTTATTGCTTCTAGAGCCTTGTTAATTTCATAATGTCCTCCAGCTCTCTTTATGGTGTCACAGACAATAGATTTCCTTCTTTTTTAGGGTGAAGCGTACTCTATGTATATATACCATGCTTTTTTATCTAGTAGTCTGATGATGGGCACCTAGGTCGATTCCATTTCTTGACTGTTCTAAAATGTGACTGCATAGAGAGATTGCAGATACGTCTTCAGAATACTGATTTTATTTCCTTTGTTCTTGTGCGTATGTGTGTTTGTATCTTTATCCATCCATCCACTATTGGGATTGCTGGAAAACATCTTTTATTTTAAATTTTTTTCTTTTGGAATTGGGAATTGAACCCAAGGGTGCTTTACATTGAGCAACATCTCTAACCCATTTTTTAATTTCTTTATATATTTTTTTTTAATTTCTCTGAGTTTTATGGCCTTGCTAATTTGCAGACTGACTTTGAAGTTGATTCTCTTGCCTTAGTTTCCTGATCTGATGGAATGAGGTGTGCTTTTTGAAAGAATTCCATATCAATTTCCATAATGGTATACTAATTTACATTTTTATGAACAGTGAGCAAGGATTTTGTTTTCTATATGCTCTCCAGAACATTCTGTCTTTTGTCTGTTTGATGATGTCCATTCTATCAGGTGTGAGGTGATATTTCATGGTGGTTTTTATTTATTTCCTTGTATTGTTGAACATTTTCATATAGTCATTGACCATGTGTATGTCCTCTTTTCAGGAATGACTATTTTTAGGTCCTTTGCCCATTTTTTAAATCAACATATTTGTTTTGTTCCTATTGAATTGCATTTTAATGTGATATAATCTGTTTTGTGTCTTTTTGCTACTTGTGGGTATTTTGTTTGGTACTGAGGATTGAACCCAGGGTGGTTTACCACTGTGTCCCTGACCCTTACTCCTTTTTGAGAAAGTCTCACTAAGTTGCTGAGGTTTCAGACTTGCAATCTTCCTGGGTTGTTTTGTTTACAGGCTTATGCTACCATATCTAGCGGTGACCTGTGCTTGTGTGTTCATAGCCCTTCCCTATCAAAAATAAAATTGAAAACAATTGTCCAGTTAAATATCACGGAGCTTTTCCCTTATATTTTCTCAGTAGTTGTGCAGTTTCAGGTCTGAGAGTTAGGCCTTTAATCTTTCTTGGCTTGATTTTTGCATAAAACATAAGAATCCAATTTCTTTCCTTTGCACATGGACATCCAGTTGTCCCAACACCATTTATTGAAGAGATTGTCCTTTTCCCAGTTGTTGCTCTTGATGCCCTTCTTGAACTGATCAAAACTATGTGCATTTGTCCCAGGTTCTGTATTCCATCTCAAAGACTGTGTTTTGACAGTACCATGTTTACTACAGATTCCTGTTATTTCTAGATGTCAAATGGTGTGATGCCTACAGCTTTATTCAACATTTGGCTATTCAGCGTTATTTTTTATGATCCAAATAAATTTCTAGTTTTTACAGAAATACAGAAAAACCTTGAATTTAGATAAGGATTATATGGAATTCATAGATCACTTTGATTAGTTATTTGAAGAAAATTAACTCTTCCAATTCATGAACAGAAATATCTTTCCAATTACATATGTCTTCTTGAATTTCTTTCATCTTTTAGTTTTCAAAGTGCAGAATATAGTTTCACTTCCTTGATTATTTTTTTGTAGATAGATCATTGCTAGTATATAGAAATGCTACTGAATTTTTACTTTGATTTATACCTTGTGACTTTACTAAATGGTGGAATCAGTTTTTATGTCTAAAATCATGCCCTGAGCAAAAAAATTCATTTTTAAAATTTTGGATATCTGCAAGGTCATTTTTAACTTCATTTCTGTCATATCTACTGGGGAAACATCAATATTCTTATATTCTACCTTTTTTCTGTTTTCACAGGAGCTCCTGAGCAAGACTAAAGAAAATTTTGCCTGATCAGTGTTTTGCTCTTACAGATTCCTGTGGCCCATTCTCACATGGGTATTCAATACTATCCAGTGATTTTCCACACTGATTATTTCAAATTATCTTTTTTTTCTGATTCTTATTCCATAATTTACCTTCTTTTATACCTATACTCATCCATATAGGCAATGTAATTAATAGATAACTCATGCTGAAAATGTGTGTGTATGCATGTGTGTACACATAAGTGAAACAGGCAGGGAACACAATAAGTATCAGATCAAAATTTAATATTTTTATGTCCTGAACCACTCAATTCCATTCCTTTACCTCCATCTGCAGTCATCCTCCATGCATTTACCCCACTGTAATAAAAGAAAATGTAGAATAAAATTCTAGTCTCAAATGATCTCTCATATTCTGGACCCACATCTATTTCTTCAGGTAAACTAATTGGTCAATTTTTAATTCTCTTCCTGATCTGAATCTCTAATAGCCCTTTGCTCATCTGTATTTAAATATTTCCTGTCTCATCATCATTTTTTGATTCTAGGATATAATTTTTTTTCTAGGGTTCTAATGGAAGATAAGAAATCATAGGAAATAAACTTTATTATCAAGATTTTCTGTTTCCACAACCTCTTTTTCCCATAAATTTCTAAGCCCTTTCAATGTGCTTTCTGCTCTAACCCTTATCTGGGGAAAATGTCATCCATGTTCAGTTTCTTACAAAATCCTATGACTGTATTTCATTTCTACAATTTTTGACATTTTCTTCCTTCTGAAATTTTTTTTCTGGATCATCACAATCTCTTGGTATTACATTCAGCTCTTCAGTACCATATTCATTATTATCTCTTTTATTGTGTTTTCTTGTTCCATTTGTCCCAAATGTTGGTGTTTCCCCTCATTTTCTATTTCTTATATGTGATTTTATGCACATACATGAGTGGATATCCTTCTTCACCTCTCCCTCAGTCTCTTATAGACAGATGTGTTCCCCCAATGATTCTTCTTGTGACTTATAAATTGGTAAAATTAATTTCTTACTGTACATACATCACACTCAAAATATGATTATAATCAAGTCCTTCCATATCTTACTCTTCTATGCAATATACATCTACTTTTAAAATAACTGTATTAATACATGTCCAACACCCAGTAAGGTAAGTAAAAAAGTTTATGTGCTTTCCTTTTTTTAATCTACCCCCAATGTAATCAGTATACTTAGTGAATATTAAAATTACACCTCCCACAGATCCATTTTACTCCTTGTGACTACTACCAATATGTTCTATCATTTGGTCCAAACTGATCTCCATGCCAATTCCACAACAAACTGAAATACCAACATGACAATAGCATAAGTTTTGGTTAGGCCTCTGCATGAAATGCCCGTTGATAGTTAATAATGAAACAATTTATTTGAATTGCATTTGTTTTCTTTCTTCCCTAATAAATATTCCAACCTGCTGGAAAAATAGAGCATACATAGTAATGGAATTGTCAGAAAAATACCATCTCTCATCAATGTACATTTCTGAACTTGAATGAACCTACAATGGCATAAATTTCCCAAAGTTAAAACTAATTCATCCTATTTATTAGTACAGATCCTTGTACTAATAGACCTAATGTTATTTCAGATGGTAAAATTATTAATAAGCAAAAGGATACTTTATTTACCTAATTTAGCTATTTTCTTATGATTAATATAAATTTTAAATATTGTTGGCATTTGTAGAACTGATACACTAAAATTTGACAATTTCAGAATAATTTTTCCAAGTGACTGAAAAAAAGTGAAGGCTTAATTATGTCTGTTTCAAGAGAAAGAAGCATCTCTTAAGGTATTATTCTATAGTTGGAATCATAGCTAACTATTGCATATTGTTGAGTATGATAGTTGAATGAAGTCTGATTCCTAAGCTTTTCTCTAGTCAGTACTAAAAAATATTTTAAAGCTGTCCATTTAAATTTGTTTGAATTATTTCTTGCCTATTTCCACCACACTTTTATTTATAGTCATAGTAGTTAATCCATGCTTGTAGTTTAATGTATTTACACAAACATTGTTGTTTATGAGACATAAATTAGAAAATGTTTTGTTTAGTGCTATATTTGTGATTGCCTCTGCTGATTATAAAATACCCTGTGTAAGAATTTGATTTCAGGACTATCAGAGACCATCTCTGAAAACTTTTGTACGATCTTAAGTGAATTTGGTTTATTATAGTATAATTATAAAGACTAATTTACATAAAGCTGAGTGTGTAAAGGAGATTGTGAGGTAGGTAAATTTTTATAACCCAACATTGGCAAGCCAGTTCTTTTTATAGACAGCTCAAATTTAACTTCCATTAATTATTTCTTCATTCAAATAATTGCTTATGATCTATAACCAGTAAAAGTGCTGTTTTATGGTTATCATGAAATTTAGGCATTGTTGCCTGCCTGGGGCCTTTTTTAGAAAACACTTATCTATCATTATTTTGATATAAATAATAATTTGATCCTAATTAATATTCATATCATCATTAGTATTCTCTTTTCAAAAGAAAATTGAATCTTTTTGATGCATCCCTGACATTATTCTGGGCCCTAAGTACTATGCCCACTGTGCCTACTGAGTAACCCAGATCAGTATATCTGCCCAGAGCACTGGTTCAGCATTGGATTTTGAATAACACAAAAAATAGCTCATCTTGGATTATTGACTACTTACTCCTTTTAGGTAATAACTAAAGATTTTGAAGTCATTAAGTTAGTGAAAGTGGAGAGAAATGAAGACATACTTCTATGTTTGGAAGCAAGTAATAGGCAAACAGCACAGTCAACCCTGCCTCTCAATTACCAATTTTTTTGAAAACAAGCAGAAACTTTCTTAGTGAAGGGATGAATGGAATATGTCATAGACAAGATGTTTTACAATAAAGGACTGTAAGAAATACTCCATCAAACTTCTAAGGGCTGTTGATTGATTTGGTATTAGGACAATGCTGAAGAAAATCTCAATGTGTGATTGGCATCCTGACAGGAAGGCAGTTTAGAAGTTGTTATTGTTAAGCCTCTTGCCCCAAAAATAAAGCTAAAAAAATTACTAGCTCTTTATTATTTCCTGATATTTTGGATAATACAAAATATAGAATATATACAAATATAAATTAAGCTTTCTGTACTTTAGATGCTTCCTGCTGGATAATTTATAACTAGACAGAAAAATGTTTTTCAATTCAGCATCTTAATATAATTTTTACATATATAAAAGAAATCTGATTGAAGTTTTCAATAGAGTTATCAAGACATGTATAAGCATAAGCATATTTGCTTATGTAAATATCAAACTACAAGAATACTCTGTACTTTCTTCAGGAAAAGTATTTTTTCAGGAAAATTTGCATTGATATAATTGCAAATATAGTATTAAATTCCACAGCGAAAATGAGCAACTGACTGATTCACTCAGTGAAGCATTTGGAGCAGCTTTGAGATGAAAATTAGATGAATTTTAACAGTCTATTGTGATGTCTAACGTGTTTATAGCAGTTCGTCCGCTATATGTCATCATATTTCAACTGAGATAATTTGCGATACTCACTGAACCTGAGCAACATGAAAAAGTTTGGTTCCTAGTGGAGACGTTGAGATTTATAATTTGGTTATCTCATTGTCCTTCTGCTGAGAAAATATGCATTAATGTTACATTCAGGCATTCCTGTGATTCTACTGACTAGAATTTAATATTTGAAAGAAGTGACGTGGAAAGAGGATGGGCCTGGTTTAGATAGCACTGGGTTTTGGTACCAGCTCAGCCAGTATTTAGCTTTAGGCAGGCTGCTTTCAGAATCTGTGCTGTCTACCACTGTGCTATGCTGTAACTGGAAAATTGGTTCCAACCGCAACTACCACCACCCACCAAAAATAATGTGGAAGAGGATCTTCTACGTACATTTGAGTTATTACTGCCAGGGGCTTGTTAACATGAGTCAAATTTTTTCTCTTAAAGCAAGAGTCATAGGGTACAGAGTAAACATTATTATATGTGTGTCTGGAAACACACACAAAACGGAAAAGAGCATCCAATTTTTGGCAAAAGGACTTCCATATATAATATTTAGTAATGTAGTAGACCATGTTAAAAATGATTAGCTGCCCTAAGAAACAAGCCCCAATCTTAGTGGTTGAGATAACAAATGATGTTTTGCTCAGGAACTTAAAGACACAGGAAAAAAAATTTGTTTTCAGGTTTCCCTTTGACCTTTAAATGAAAGTCATGTTGATTCTGTCTTTAACCACTTGTATACTTTCAATATCTGAAGCAAAGCATGATAAAGAAAAACGTGAGAAGATCCAGTTCTTACATTTGAAACAATCTTGAATGAAAAATTTCCACCTATAGGTCCAGGGACCATGGAACATGTAAATAAATACATTGGGTGGGAGAAGTTGGTATTGAGGTGTCAGCCTCATCAAAAACACTATTACCGTAAAATCAGACTGATTTTTGATTTTTCTCTTCAGACCTTTTATTTTTTTTCCCAGAGTAAATATCTCTTAGATCATGCTCTTGATATAAAATACTAAAAACCAAATATGTTCTACTTCTGCAATGGCCCTGTTTGAAATACTGGATTTTAGATTTAGGTTCTCAATCCAGTATTTAGATTTGACACTCATCTTAAAATTTCACCTCAGGGGTTGGGGATTTAAATCAGTGGCAGAGCACTTGCCTAGCATGTGTAAGGCCCTGAGTTTGGTCCTCAGCCCTAAAAAAAAAAAACAAATTTCACCAGAACCCTAGCTTGCTAGGTGGAGGCTAAAGAGCCATAGTATTCACCTTTCAACTAATTCTCACTAGATATTTAACACATCATTTTAAAATCATTTTAAATATTGTTTATAAAATTAAACCAAGCCAAAAGAACAAGTCTACATAGGTTATATGAGTCTTTTTTTCTTGACCTCTCCATTTAGCCATATTAATGAAGCAGATTATGTGGAACCTTAGTGATTTTTCTGATTAACTTAGAATATGGTCAGATTCAGAATGTCAGAAACTACTATGTTATATCTACAAGATTAGAGTTCTCCATTTTACAACACATAACCCTCAGGAACTGAACAATACTTATAGGAACATTACCTTTAAGCAATGGTCCCAAAGTCCTGGTTTTCTTCCCTTCTAACCTTCTGTTGAATCTGTTTCCCAGACCCTGTACCCAGCCAACCTCATGTTTCGCCTTCCAGAGTTTCAAACGGGATGCAATTATTTCTAATTAAGACATAAAAATGGTTGTTAAATAAGTTATCCAGAAAACTACAAAATCTAAACTTAGAAACTGAATTGTGAACATTTCTCTCAATGTACTTTTCTGAGATTTTTTTTTCAAGGAAAAAATAATGACAGTTGCTAAGAATTTGACTATGATCATTTCTGGTTTGTCAGAAAACACGTATGTGAATATTATGTATTGCTTACCTTGTATCAGACTTTTTGAAAAGTTTATATATAGGAAATGAATGATTTTCTGAATTGAGGAACATAACATTCTTAGAAAAATATAAGTTTTGTCCCCTATCGAATACTTAAGATTTTGGATTTTCTTTTTATCTCTTGCAGAGACATAGAAATAGCAATTTTCAAAAATCTGTAATAAAGGACTGCTTAAAATCAACCAATGATAAAGTACAACATGGTACTGATCAACTTTGCTTCATTTGAGAGAGGAGATAGTTTGCCAATGGAGTTACTAGTTAATAAAGAATATTAATTTTTAAAGATTATATATTAGACAATGTGTTTAAAACAGTGAAAGATCCAAGAGTTTTATACCAGTAGGATAAACAACATTATGGGAGGGTTTTGTTTGAATTGTTATTTTTGCACTTTATTCATTTAACTATTACATAAAAACATTAATGAAGTACCATAAAGTTTTGATGCATGTACACACAAGTAATGTTAAGATCAGGTTAAACATATCCATTTCCCTATATATTTATCATTTCTTTCAAGTGAAAACTATCAAAGTCCTTTCATTTACCTTCTTGAAATTTACAGCACATTATTTTTTTTCTACAATCAGCTGATTGTGCAAAGCACAATAGAATTTCTTGTATCTTAGTGTAACTTATTACCCACTGGTTAAGCTTTCCTATCCCTGCCCACACTTTACTGTCCCTGGCATGTGATTTCAACTATTATACTCTGAATTTCTATGAAATGAACTTTTCTGAATCTTGTGATTTGTGGGTGAGATCATGTGACACTTTTCTTTCTATGCCTGGATTATTTCACTTAAAATAGTGATCTTCAGTTCCTTCCCTGTTGTGAATGATAGGATTTCATTCTTTTTGGCCGAATAGTATCGAGTTGGTAGAGGAACATTTTTCTCATGAACTGGTTAGCCTCTTGTTTTGAGAAATATCTGGATTTAATTCCTATTTTTATTGGATTTATTTATTTGCTATTGAGTATTTGGAGTTCTTTACGTATCCAGATACAAATTCTTTTCATGTGTATGCATTACAAGTATCTTTATCTTTTCTGTAATTATGTAGGTTATCTCTCTACTCTGTAGTTTCCTTTGCTATGAAGAACCTGGTTTTAATTGAATACAATTTAATTGTCTATATTTTCTTTTGCCTCCTTTATTTTCAGAGTCTTGTCCAAAATAATTCTTGCCTATTCTAATCAGTTGAAGTGTTTTCCTTTTGTCTTCTGGTAGTTTTGTAGTTTCAGGTCTTACGTCGTTAGTATATTTTGAGCTGATTTTTGTACCTTGTGAGAGATTTCGTTCTTTGCATATGGATACCCAGCTTTCCCAGCACTATTAATGGAAAACACAGTCGTTTCTCCAATACATGTATGTTTGTCAGAAATCAATTGACTACAGATGAGTGGGTTTATTTCCAAGTTTTATGTTTTGCTCTACTGGTTTATATGTCCCTTCCTATAACAATACCATGCTATGCTGATTACTACAGCTTTGCAGCATATTTTGAAGTCAGACACTATAATGCCTCTTTCTTTGTTCTTTGAGATGGTTTTGGCTAGTTGGTGTTTTTGTGGTTCCAGGTAAATTTTAAATTTGTTTTCTTTCTAGTTCTATGAAAAATGCCATTGGTGTTTTGCCAGGGTTTGCTTGGAACATTAGATTACTTTGGGTAGTATGAACATTTTAACAATATTGATTCTTTCAATTTGTGAACACAAGATCTTTGTGTGTGTGTCCACACGTGCATTCTTTGTTTCATCAACATTTTATAATTTTCTTTATAGAGAAATTTCACCTCCACAGTTAAACTTATTTCTAGTTCACTTTTTTTCTTTTAAGAGGAGGACAACACATTTAGACTTTTTCAGTGACATTCACAGCACTTTCTTATCTAGCCACTGCAAAATACGCCTACAATTTTCTATTACAAATGCACTTTAAAAACATTTCCTGTGACATTATAGTAAACCACTTTTTTTAAAAACAGGAATAGTCCCAAATTCTTCTTTCAAACTAGAAACTCTATTTCAGTAAATACATGAAATTACAGTAAACCAGACACTTAAAAGGACAGCCAAGAAGCCTTGCAACAATTTACAGAAAGATTGTAGACATTTAAAACAAAAGTCCCTGCTGTTAGGAACAGAAATTGAGATTTTTTTCATCCCAGGTATAAGTTGAATAAGAAATAGAAATTTAAAAATTCTGTAGTGTATTATTGTTTTTTCACTCATTTGCCATAATGATTGAACAAATAGAATTGTGGTCTAAATATATAGACTCAAGAAATGATATATAGTTATTGTCATCATTCAGAGATGTAAAACCTTAAGGGTCAAACAATACCAAAATGTATGAGCTTCAGCTTTTTATGTTAGGCAGTCACAGTTTCACCTTAGATATATCTGGAACACATACTAGTGATCACTTATATACAATAATGTAATTATTTTGAAAAATAAACTTTAGTGGAACAATTTTGAAGGATACACAAGAGGAAAGACAGGTCATCAGTTTAAAGCATAAACCAACTTGTTTCACAACCTTTGATTCCATGTTCTAAAATCTCTTTCCCTATGATGAGAGCTTCACGTTATGACAGTAGTTATGTTATGAAGTAAAGGAGCCTTACGTAATTATAACTGCTGTATCAGTTGCCTAGGACCTCAACTGCTTCATGGGACTTGCTCTAACATGAGGATATTGCCTTAGTTGACTTAGAATTGGCCCAATATAATGATACATTATCAACCTTTAGCGAAGCCTTTAAAAAAACACAAACAGTTTGAAAAATGGGGTAAAAGAGGCAGATACGACATATGCATTTAGATCTATCAAACAAGGAATTATCTCAATTATAAAGTCGTACAAAGCAGTTATTTTTCTTAAAACCCAGGGATAAAGCTTTGCCCTTTCTTTTATTAATCTGTTCAATGACTGGCCAAGGTCTCCTCTTAGTGAACAATTGATCTCAGTTCTTTTATGATTGAAATAACCTGGATCAATACAGTGGAAAATATAACTTCCTCCAAGATTACTAAAAGTTTGCATTTTTCAAAATTCATATCTTTATTGTCATCAAATTTCAAAGAAGATATAGTCCCTTCC
>PVKS010010747.1:29555-59147 GCA_004027875.1 Aplodontia rufa
TTTTTTTTTACTGTATATTTGGGGTTTTCTCTGTATAAGATCAGGTATCTGCAAACAGTAATAATTTTATATCTTCATTTTAAATTTAGCTGTCTTTTATTTCTTGCCTGATTACTCTATCTAGGACTTCTAGCACTATGCTAGATAAATGTGTATTTCTTCTTAAGAGTTTCAGAAGATTGAAACTCTTAAGGAATTGATTTTCTTTGAGTTATTCATGGAATCCTTTATTATCCTTTCAGTAATGTGACCTCTTTAATTTTTAATATATCTGTCCTGTTATTTTTATCTTTGGTGATGTAACAAATCAATTTTTTAATCCTTCTAAGAAATTACTTTGTATTTCATTGATTTTTCTCTTAATTTCCTGTTATAATCTCATCATTGGTAAGTGCTCTCATTCTTATTTTAGTTTCCTCAGTTGAGAGCTAGCTGATTTTAGGTCTTTCTTATTTTCTCAAATGTATTTTCAGTGCTGTAATTTCTTCTTTAAAAACCATCATTGGTGTATTTCACAAATTTTGATGTTTCTCTCATTTGATCCACATATTTCAAAATATTTTGTTTTGCTATTTTCTAGTTAGCATTGGTATTGATCTCTAATTTGTGGTATAATATCACATTGTATGGAGTTCTTTGTTGCAAACTTGTTAATGTGTGTTTTATGGTTCAGAATATAGTCCAGCTTGGTGAATGTTTCATATGAGTTTCGGAAGAATATCTATTCTGCTGTTAGTCTATAGATTTCCACTATATCCAAGTGATATTTTTTAAATTCTATGTATAGGAAATTTCAGGGATTAAAGTCTGCAATTATACTGGTTGATTCAGCTGAGTATTTTTTTTTTTTTGTAATTTTTCTTTCAAGCAGTGGAACTCTGGCTCACATACGTAACAGATTATCATCTCTTGGAGAATAATACATGTTGTATTGAAGTACACAAATAAAATGAATACATCCATGGAATTACCAAACATTACTAGGAAATATTAACAGACTATCAAAAGTCCTTTATGCCCCTTCCCAACTCTATCCATTATCCAACCCAAAGACTGCTACTATCTGTATTATAATTTGCTGCATATTTTTGAACTTTATTTTAATACAATATAGAGGATGTATTCCTTCTGTTTACATCGTAAGATTTATGTATGCAATTGTGCATAGCAGTGGTTTATGAATTATCATTACTATACAGTGTTAATTGTATGATTAGTTCTTTTTAGGTATACATGACAATAAAAGCATAGAGTTGAATGTATTCCAATTCACTCTCCAGGTCGCTCCTCCCCACCTTTTTACATGCATGACAATAGAATGACATAATTATAAAAACTTGAAGTATACCTGTTACCAGGTCTTTCCCCTCCCCTTCCTCCAACCTCCTGTTCTTTTTAGATATACTTGACAATAGGATAAACATTGACATTTTTATAAAAGCATGTAGTTATAACTTATTCTAATTTAGTGTATAGCATTTTTTTTGCTTGTTTCTTTCCCTTTCCCAGCAAGGTTTCAAGGAAAGTCTCTCCCTTCTTATCTGTCTCCTTTGCAGAAATTTTACCCCTTCTTTTCAATTCCCTGTGCACAATTATCAGGTCAGAGTGTGATTTTAGTGTTCCCCGGACCTTGCTTGCTTCTGCATTGTTGATGCTGACAACTCTATGGGTCTTTGATGTTCATTTCACCCTTACATGTAATTTGGAGCTGTGGTATTCTTACCCTCTTATTCATAATTTATCAATGATTATGAGAAGTTTTTAGTTATTTGCATAGTGATATAATATGCAGAAATAGCTTTATATAGCTGCATTATTTTTGAGAAAATAATGTAAATCTATATGAAGGAACTGAAATTGTCTTTAAACTTATAATTTGATGCTTAAAAAAAATCTTCCAGTAAAACAACCCAGATGTCCCTCACTGGATGAATGGATCCAAAAACTGTGGTACATATATACTATGGAGTTCTACTCAGCAATTAGAAACAATGACATTGCAGCCTTGGAAGGTAAATGGATGGCTATGGAAGAGATTATGCTGGGTGAAATAAGCATAACCCAGAGAACCAAGGGTCAAATGTCTCTATTCATCTGTGGAGGTTGGAACTAGACCCTGGCCATTGACAAAGGAGGTCTATTATCATGTTTAAATCTGGATAAGGTGTAATGTCATACAACCTAAGGCATTTGTAGAGATGTATTGGGGGTGCTTTTGTGGGTAAATATAATTTCAACAAATAAATTTCTGAATAAAATAAGAAAAGATTAAGAACATTAAAAAAATTCCACTATTTATAAATTTATCAAATTACTAAAAAGGAAAGATTTGTTTATACAGTCTTATGTTGGTATAAAATGCAAATTGTAATTTTGACTTCCCTATTCAGACGGGCTGTTTTTAATGACATAACAGTAGTGCATAATGCAACGCGGTCATTTTGCAGTTCTGTGACACAATTACCACATAGCCATACAGTGCAAGGCTCGGTTCCAGTGAGCCTCAGCTTCCGTTAACTCACTTCCATGGAAAGTGAGGGGACTGCGGGCCCTAAGAACATCTGCACAGTTAAGGTAGAGGACATATCTAACTCTCCTTCAAAGTTTGCTCTTGCCTGTGTGTCCTTCAGCTCCTCTTGCTCTTCCAGCCCTGCTTCATCTTACATAGTTATTTTGCCATCTCTGGAATTTTACATAAGTAATTTCCTACAGCATATACACTTTGGGGCATGAGGTCTTTCATGTAACATAGCTATTTTGGCATTCATTCATTTTGCTGCATGTTATAGACAGGTAAAATGAGTTAAATCCTCAAATTTGTTTTTTTACAAAGTACTTTTCCAGTTTAGCCCTTCTGAATTTCCATATAAATTTCAGAAGCATCTTGCAACTTCTTTACAAAATCCTGATGAAATATTTATATTGAATTTATATTATGGGAAAAAATAGCTTTTTAATGTTACACATTGTGATATATCAACTTGGTATGGCTCTATATCCATTTAGATCTAATTTTATTATTATCAGTTTAAAGCTTTCAATTGATTCCTAAACAATGTTTTTCACTGATGCTATTTCATCTTCTAAAGTTATCTGGTACACTAGTTACATTTGGTAGAGTCTTATCATCATTATCTGTGTAGAAAATCATATTTATAAATAAAGCTTTCATCATTTCCAATCTTTTTTTTTTTTTTTTAAATCTGGGAAATGAACCCAGGGGTGGTCCATTCGGATACACATCACCAGCTCTAAAATGTTTTCTGGAGTTCCCCAGTAAAGACATTTGAAACTGAATTTTCCTCTGTGTGAAGGTTTTATCTACAATTTCAGTTCCTTTCATAGGATTATTGATGATTGCTTCCTGAATTAGCTTATTAACTTGTTGTCAGACATTTGTCTTTTGGCTAAATATTTGAATTTATTGATAGAGCTTTGATGTATCCTTTTTTCCCACATCTTCTAATCAGCCTGACTGAAGGTTTATCAGTTTTACTGATCTCAAACACTTATTTTCCCATCAATTGTCTGTTTTGTTTATATATAGTTATAATATGTACACATAATTTAAGTAAGTTATGGATTATATTCTTTAAATAAATTAATTCAAATTTCATTTTTTTCCCTTTATGCATCTAGTTTGGTCAAAGTTTAGAAACTGACCTATTGATTTCTCTTTTTTTGAGAGAAAGACAAAATTAAGTTTAATTTCTCATATGGCTTTTGTTGCTCAGACACTTGGTTGTGTACTCATGCATGCCAGACAAAAGCCATAACTACTGAGCCACTGTTCCAGCCCTTGATTTCTTCTTGGATGCTAGATTAGAGGTATATTACTTACTTTTTCCATATGAGGAAAATTTTGAAAATCATCCTTTTACTAATTTTGATTTTAATTCCACTATCAGCAGATAATATACTTCCGACTTGTTTATGGCCCAGAGCACATATGGGACATTACATGTTCAATGCATACCTGAAGAATATATTTTCTGTTGTTGGGGTAAGGTTTAATATCCTACCCATACTAGCTTATTTTAGTTTAATTTTGAATTTCCACATATGCAATTCCTCAAGTTATGTTCAGAGTCATTAAGGTTTGACTATACCTAAAGTATTAGGTTCACATACAAATTGGAATTTACAGAAAATGAAATCTTATGATACTGCCAAAACTGTGCTTAGTGCATTGTTGAAAAACAACAAAAGAGGTAAAACATTTTTGAGACTCATATTTCTTTGATTAGAACTATGTGTGTAGAGAAACAATTGAATGAAATACATGTTTCTCAAATTTTAGTCACATTCTTAATATCTTAGCATAATATGAAAAATTATACAATAATTTTCAATAGTTATCTGCTATAATAGTATTTTGTTAAATTTCACCAAAACTAATCTGGTAAACTATGTCCCTTTTAAATTAATCATCACATACTCTGAAGTAGCTGATAAAATATGTGCCATTTCAAAGCCTTCTCACAAGTGAAGACAATTCAAATATAGAAAATATATGTACCAAATCTATTTGGTCAATTATTTCTAGAGAAGATTCTTCAAATCTTTGTGCTATTATATGGAGGAGTCATTAGATATTTTGCCCTCTATATCTGAAGTTTGCACATCTTCAGGTTCAGCCAGAATGGACCAAAAATGTCCAGGAAAAACATTGCATTTAAGTTGAATGTATACATGCTATTTTTCTTGTAATCAGCTATTTGCATTGAATGTGTATTGTATTAGTTACTATGAATACTCTAATAAAGATGTAAAATATTCAGGAGGATGTGTGTAGGAAATCTGCAAATACTGAACTATTTTAGAGGCAAGCATGTGGATTTCAGTATCTGCAAGAGTTCCTTGAACCAATTCCCCATAGAGACCCATAGATGACAGGAGCTGTAAGGCAGTACACATGGTGGTATTATATTGCACAAAAATGAGACATCAAATTTAGACATGTATGCTACGTATAAAATTGAATCCCAGAATTACGGTATAATGAGGTACAGGCCATCATGGGAGACATGAGTTGTATCAAATATATTTTTCTGAGATCCTTTTGTAGACAAATTGTGTCAACTCCCCATCATTGCCAAGACAGCCATAATTGCATACATCTGATTCACAAAAGATATAGTGAATATCATTTCTTGGTGTACAGATATCTCTGTGTTGTCAGGCAGTCTCCTCACATCTCATAGCAGCATCCTTGACAAGTTAGAATTAGAGTTCTCAGTTTCCATGTGATTGTTGTGAAATGCTTTTATCATAATAGCTAGTGTGATACCAAAAACCCAAAACCAGAGCAAAACATAAATAATCCATGATAACACTTTTGAAGCACTTGCACACACATAGAAAAAGAAGCCTTGTCATTTGTACTGGAGGACAAAGATAGTAATTCTTCTGTCAATACATTCTCCCAAACTTGTGTTTCTTTATGGGTTGTATTAGCAAGTTAAATGCTCCATCCCTCTCTATTTGGGTTCTCAGTCTTCCTTCCATTCAATCAAGGCTGTTATGGGAGAGTAGTGTCCCAGTATGAACAGGTGCCCTGTGGTCACCTTCCTCCCAAATATTACCAATTCAAGCAGTCACATTTTATTGGAAACAAAACCTATAAGCAGATAAACTTGGAGAAGTCTCAGATATGGAAGTAAATAATAATTAATCCACAAAGTCCAAGAAAAAGTGAGGAGAGTTTGTGTTTTTAAAAGTAAATTCAGGTGAATATCTTACAGCCAGGGATGGGCATCTTGATTTCAGGTTGAACATCTGCTTAGTTCAAATGTTCTCCTGAATGGTTTTCTACCATTGGTTTTGGAACATAGGATGCTTTTTGAAATTGATTGGAAGATTGTGATAGGTAATTATTTTAAGAATTATGATGCTTTATAATTTTTAGACCAATATTTTCTTAGGACACAATTCTATTTGAAAAAGTAATAAAAATAGTATTTAAATGCAAGGATGAATATAAAAATCAGTTATAATTAAGATTTTAAACTATGCTTATTTACATAATCTGAATAGGAAAATCTTGATATCTTTGTGAAACAGATAAGCACATGAAAAAAAGAATTTTTATGAACCAAATGACAATACACTTGTATTTAACCTTTTGATCTTAAAGTTTTTTTATCATATATGTTCAAAGTTTTACTTTGAACATATATGATAAAAAAGAGGTAAGTAATGATAAAATATTATACACACAAACTAGGTGATGTACTTACTAACATGGGTGTAATTGCTCTCAAATCTATGTGTAGTTTTGACAACTTTCATCTTCAGAGAAAATCATTGTGAGAAATGTTTTATACAACCTGCATATTTCCATTTTATAGAAACCACAAATACTCATGCATTTTATGAGGTGAGATAATATGTTCTGCTTTTAAATATTAAATTTTAATATTTATCCATGTTAAGTCTGGTTGATGAACTTTACAAAGTTTATATCAGCAAATTATTTTCGAATACCATTTGTGTTATTCCTAATGTTTTGAACAGTGTGGCATTAATTATACCTGCAATTGTGTACTTTCTAGAATATACCTAAGTGGAATTTCTGATATATTACTAAATTTTGTTGTTTATATCTGCCAAGTTATATATTATTAATTTGAGGAAATTCTTTTTTGTTATATTGAAAAACTTTTAAATTTTATTATAAATACCTAAATACTCAATTTTAGGTAGGAAAAAATATTTAAATGTGTTGAAAAAGGCAGGTAAGCACCCTCAACCTAACAAAGACATTTTCCAGGTACTTTCCCTTGGCTGATGTAACTAATCCTGGTCAGATTGACACCAATTTCATCACTAACATATATTTCCTATTGTATTTTTCCAGTATGTGCTTAGTATTTCTCCACTGATTAGTAATTTTTTAACTTTCCTGAAATATTAATTTGAATTTTCTATTCACATAAAATTATTTAGAATACTTTCTACATTGCTATTTTTTTTACTTCTTAAATATTGTTCAAGAAATAATTCCCTACCCCATATAGTTTTATAGAAATACCTTAAAGCTATTCATTAACATCAAATAGTGTTTAGTGGAAGAGTTATTAGGTTCTTATCATTTATTTTTAATTTTAGCTTTATAGGGAGCCCTGAAATCAGTGACTGAGGTATTGTCAAGTTTGACTTCTGGTGGGCTTCTCTTCCTTGTGTATGATCATATTCTCCTGGGCTTTTCTCTGTGTATTATTGGAGAGAGATCTCATTTTGCTTCCTCCTTTTAAAAGACACCAGTGCTATCATACTGACCTCAGACTTACGATTCATTTACACATTTCTCCGGATTTCACAGACTCTAAATTCCTATTATTAATAGTAAATATTTACTCAATGGGTTTTGTTTTAAAGGAAAGAAAAAAAATTCATCTGACTATGGACCAAATAAGATTCAAGACAGTAAATTTTTAATAATAGTGAATCTCTATGTATTCTACTTCAATTGGAGGAAGTCTTTAAAATGATAAAACTATATTCTGCCTAACCAAGTACATGGATGTCTTCCCAGATTTTCTTCAGTGTTCAATAGTTTCATGTAGAGGTCTTTTACTTCCTCCATTAGATTAATTACCAACTATTTTATTCTTTTTGAAATTATTGTGAATGGGATAAATTTCCTGATTTCTTCTTCAGCAGAATTGCTGTTGGAGTATTGGAAAGCTATTGATTTATGGGTGTTGATCTTGTATCCTGCCTTGTTCTGAATTCATTTATAAGCTCTAAGTCTTTTGATAGTTTTTTTTTTTTTTTGGGTCTTCTAGATAGTTTAATTTCTTCTTTTCCTATTAGAATCCCTTTGATTTCTTTCTCTTGACTGATTGCTGTAGCTAGGGTTTCAAGGACTAAAGAGTAAGAGTGATAAGAGTGGACAGCCATGTCTTATTCCTGAGTTTAATGGGAATACGTTGTTTTTCTCCATTAAGCATAAAATTGGCTATCAGTTTGTCAAAAATGGCCTTGATAAGGTAAGTTACTTTGATCCCTATTTTCTTGAGAGTTTTGAGCATAAATGGGTGTTGAATTTTATGAAAGGCCTTTTCTTCATCAACTAAGATGATCATATGTCTTTGTCCTTTTTTCTGTTTAAGAGATGAATTACATTTATTGATTTGCATATGCTGGACCAGCATTACATGCCTAGAATGATGATGTATTATCTTTTTGATGTGTTTTTAGATGTGGTTAACTAGGATTTTGTTAAGGATTTTTGGTCTGTAGTTTTCTTGATGTGTCTTTGTTGGGTTTTAGAATCAGGGTTATGGTTGTCTCACAGGATTTGGGAGGGTTCCATTCCCTTCAGTTTCATGGAATAGCTTATTAAGGAGAAGTGTTAATTCTTCTGTAAAGTTCTGGTAGAATTCAGTTGAGAACCCATTAGGTTGTAGGCTTTTCTTTTTTGGGTGGGCTGTCATTGCTGTTTCAATTTTGCTACCTGATATTGGTCTTTTGAGCTGTTCAGTATATTCCTGAAAACACTCCTACTAAATTTGGGAACAATACAAGGCTGTTTACTCTCACAACTCTTATTCAAAATAGCCTTTGAAACCCTAGCCAGAGCTGTTAGACAAGAGAAGGAAATCAAAGGAATTTGAATAGGAAAAGAAGTTAAACTATCTCTATTTGCTGATGACATGCTCCTATACCTAGCAGATCCTAAAAGTTCTATCAGAAAACTTCTAGGGCTTATAAATGAATTTAGCAAAGTGGCAGGTTACACGATCAACATTTGTAAATCAATAGCTTTCCTATAGTCCAACAGCAATTCAGCCACTCCATTCACAATAACTTCAAAAAGAATAAAATACTTTGGTACTATTCTAACAAAAGAAATAAAAGACCTCTACAGAGGTCCCAGCAGCGCAGCTTCGGAAGACTCCTGCACACGCGCCGCCAGGATGCCCAAGAGGAAGGTTGGCTCGGCAGCAGGCAAGGATAAATCCTTGGACAAAAAAGCACAAAGAAAAGAGGAGCAAAGGGAAAACAGGCTGAAGTGGCTAACCAAGAAACTAAAGATTTACCTGCAGAAAATGGAGAAACTAAAAATGAGGAGAGTCCTGCCTCTGATGAAGCAGAAGAGAAAGAAGCCAAGTCTGATTAATCATACACCATGTCTTATCAGTGGTCCTGGTTTCACTTCTTGTACAACAATCCAAAGGAATATTTTTATCAACTATTTTTAAATGCAAGTTTTTTAGTAGCTCTATTAAAAAGAAGGGAATCCCACCTCATCCCATTTTTTAAGTGTAAATGATTTTTTTTTAGAAGTGAAATCATTTGCTGGTTTATTTTTGGGTGCAACCAGCAAATAGTGGGATATTGAATTATGGGAGGCTTGGACTTTCTTGGGTGTCAGCTTAACATTCCACAGGTGGAGGTTAATTTTATATCCTGCAATAGGAAACATTAAGTGGCAGTTTGGAGTCACAGTCTTGGATTTAATGTCTCGACTATTTTAAATTACTTCTGTTCCTGTGTTTTTTAGTAGAATTGTTTCCTAATGAAGACCAGTCATGGATTGCTGCCGTCCAACGAATCATTTGTGTTCTATAACACTTTGGTTGTGAAAGTCAAGTTTTCCTAATAATTTTTGTGTGCTGTGAGAGATGGAAAATTTGAGTATATAATGTGTATGACAAAGTTATAAATTAGATCTAAGTAACAGTATTCAAAAATCCTGGTACTTTATATTAAGGAAAATTTGCCTCCCAAATTCTAAGCTGGAAAGTCAACTGGAACAACTGAAAACAATCACAGTATAAGGCTTTTTAGATTTCCGGTACATGTGTTAGACATTTTGCTTTGTACACAATTCTTGTGTACTGATCCTCAATACAGCCAATAAAAACTCAATTATGAAAGAAAAAAAAAGACCTCTACAATGAAAACTATTGACATGGAAGAACATTCCATGTTCTTGGTTAGGCAGAATCAATATAATTAAAATGGCCATTCTGCTGAAAGTGCTGTACAGATTCAACAAAAGCCCCATTAAGATACCAATGTCATTCTTCAAAGATACAGAAAAATTAGTTCTCATATTAATTTGGAACAAAGTGAAACCCAGAATAGCCAAAGCACTACTAAGAAAAAAAAAGATAGGAATCATCACAATACCTGACCTGAAATTATATCATAGAGCTATAGCAACAAAACCAGCATGGCATTGGTATCGTAGTAGGCAGGAAGATCAATGGAATAGAGTAAAAGGCACTGAGACAAGCCTACAAGTCATTAACCATCTGATATTTGACAAAGGGGGCAAAAATACAGTTTGGAGGAAAGACAGCCTGTTCAACAAATGGTGCTGGACAAACTGTACAGTCATATGCAGAGTGTTGAAATTAGATTCTTATCCTCACCCTGCACAAAAATCAAATCCTAATGGATCAAAGATCTAGGAATTAAACCAGCAAACATACAATTATTAGAAGACAAATTAGGATCAATACTCCACCATATCGGTATAGGCTTCTTGTTCCTTAACAAGACTCGCATAGTACAAGAATTAAAACCAAGAGTTAATGAGTTGGATGCCATTAAACTGAAAAGCTTCTGCATGACTAAGGAATTAGCCAAGAGTGACAAGAGAATCTACAGAATGAGAGACAATCGTGGTCTGCTACATCTCCAACTGCAAACTAATATTTAGAATATGCAGAGAATCCAAAAAGCTGAAAGCTATATGAGAAAATATTCTACATCACTAGCAATCAAAGAAATACAAATCAAAACTGCATTAAGATTCGACCTCACTCCAGTCAGAATGGCAAAAATGAAGAATACAAATAATAACAGAGGCTGGAGGACTTGTGGGGAGAAAGGAACACTAGCACAGTATTAGTGGGACTGCAAACTGGAAAGCATGTTACAAAGACACAGCCTTGTATATAGCAGCTCAACGTACAATAGTAAAGTTATGGAAACAACCTGGATGTCCTTCACTGGATGAATGGATCCAAAAACGGTGGTATGTAAATACAATGGAGTTCTATTCAGAAATTAGAAAGAATGATAGATAAATGGGTGGAAATGGAAAAAGGTCATGCTGAGCAAATTTTCTCTCATATGCAGAAGCTAGAATAAAAGCTAAGATAGGATGAAAGAGTTAGTCAAGTTTATTTAATAGACTCAACAAATTTGGAGTAAGACACAAGCTATGGGGACTACAGCTATGAAGAGTGAAGGGAGAAGAAAGGAGTGTTCAATACCGTAGAGTACTGTTGACTCCCATGAGAACCCCAAATGCACCCAGGCAGGTGTATAAATCTAGTCACTTCAAGGTTTCAACTACCTGTGTAGGATCATTTATATCTGTAACTTAGGGAAACAGTAGAGACACAAAATTGGGATTAAGCAACTCTGACAATAAGTATGCATGTATGAATGTGAACCAATAAAAATAAAACAATAAAGCTGTTGACTTTTAGGGTTGTTGTCAAAACTTTTACAGTTGTGGGAAGAATCTTTAATGCCATTGAACATCTGAAAAAAATGACACAGGGTAAAATCTTTCATGCTGTATAAAGCAGAAAAACATGTTGTAGCTCCGTCACAAAAGATGAAGCTTTTATTTTACTTGAAGTTATGTTCTGAAAGAAAAAAAATGTTTAATTATAGTCAAAATGAACATGAAGAAAGTAGATTGTACTTCCATGGTGTCAGCATGTACCTGAAGAATAATACTATTTTTATAAAAAGGGATGGGTCCCATAGAAGATTCACCAAAGTTCATATTGAAATGAGAAAAAAGGCTGTCAACATCTAGATGAACAATAGATATAAAACATTTAGAACTATACAGATGTAAGTGTGGAACATATATAAAATTTGTAATAGATCATATAAGGATGTTATAAACTGGAATATTCAACGTGATTTGAAATGGAATTATTTTTCAATGTTTTCATTTATATTCCACCAATCATTTTGAATTTTTGAAATATTGAAATATATGGCTTTGCTATGTAAATTTTTTTCTTAAACTATTTTTGCTGATGAAAATTTGGTCAATTTTACTCCCTGGTACCTTTCCCTTTACCAGTTTCCTTTCTGTTTTCAAAAGATACTTCTACTTTTTCCCTCTGACTTCCTATAGAGCCCTTGACTTTTCTGTTATTTTGCCTAACAATGCTCCGAAATTCCATCCACTTAAGATTTATATAAAACTACATTGTGTATATACCAAATTTTCTTTATTAATCTGTTGGTAGACATTAGGTAGGTTTCAAACTCAGGTATTGTATTGGGGCTACTATAAAGTATGCATATATCAATACACTGTGCTGACTTTCTTTTTGTATCAACACTAAGGGATAATATAGCTGGGTCATAGGGTGGTTCCATTCCTAGTCTAGGAAGAATAAAGATATGTTATTGCACTTGGAAACAGATAACTTCTTTCCATGGAATATTGGATTGAAAGACTTTTTTGAAATGCAAATTAAGATATAATTACATCAATTATCAAAACATTTCCTGGAAACTACACAATTGAAAAATGAGCCTTAATAGAGCAATGCAAAGGAATTTCTCTGCACAGAAATGGAAATAGTACTCCTAGGTGATGCCTAAATTTATATTAGTATATAAATATGCTACTGTTGATCAATGAATTGATCTAAGCCAAGTATATTTTCTCTTCCAGAACAGTCCTCAGCCTTGTGGTAATCAGAGAATGATGTATCAGAAAGGGCTAAGTACATTGCTAAAATACAGGGCTGATCCAATTGCAACGACAGTGACCTTGAAAATGTTAACCATGAAATCTACTTTAACCCAAATTTATTATCAAAGGAATGATATTTCATAAGAATAGTCCAGGCTGAGTTTAATGCTTACTAAAATAGTTGAAGAAAGGTAAATATATCAATATAAAGACCAATATAAAGACAGGGTAGAGCTCAATCACTTGAAGAATGTCTAAAATCTATATCAAGTGCCACAATAGAAGAGAAATTAATGAAAAAGATATAATGGGTAGGTCATCTAGATAGAACAAACAGGAGCAACACCGTGTTTCTACTACACATCAGTAACACCCCACCAATCAAAAGCAGAATTCTGTGACATAGTTGAAGCCATAAAAATGTCTCAAAAATGTTTAGAAAAGGACATTATATATTCTGGTATCAATGAAATGAAGGCAAAACAATTTCATTGGAAAATTCACAAATACGTGGAAACTAAAAAAACACCCTTTTGAATCTCACAAAGTAGGAATTACAAAATAAATACTAGAGCAAATAAACAAATTTAGAAAGCTTTCTGTGTGCAAAGCCAACAAACAAAGTAAGTTCAACAATTTTTTCCTGAGGAAAAAAATTCCATTTACGATAACATCCAAAATCAAACTTATGGAAATAAATCTTACCATTGATACCTATATAAAATATGTACTGAGTGAATTAATTTTTAAAAAGTTAACCATTATAAGCAAATATTTATATAATGCAATCTGTGAAACATAGCTAAAAGGAATAAGAAATGTAAAATCATCCTGTGTTCATGGATTGGAAGACTTTACTGTTAAGATAATAATACTCAGGAGATATTCAGATTTACAAAATTTCTATCAAAATCACAATGGCCTTTCCCCCCTGAGATAGAATCTTCAACTTCATATGGAATTGCAAATGGTCTCAAATAGCCAAAAAAGAAAACACTGAAGAAGTACAACTTTAAAGGACTTATATTTTTCTGGTTTCGTAACTTGTTCTAAGGAATATGGTACTAGCATAGGATAGAAATATAAACCAGAGGAAATGAAGTGCAAGCCCATAAAA
Organism: Aplodontia rufa; assembly: GCA_004027875.1. Lineage (NCBI taxonomy): Eukaryota > Metazoa > Chordata > Mammalia > Rodentia > Aplodontiidae > Aplodontia > Aplodontia rufa. The sequence continues at coordinate 43,367 of PVKS010010747.1, forward strand.
GAATGCATATAAATAGGACTAGTTGGGATTTGGAAAGTGTACTAAAATCATTCACTGAGAAAAACAATGGTCTTTCCAACAAATGGAGCTGAGATAATTGGATATTCCTATGGAAAGCAGCAAAGTTGGGCCACTACATCACACCACTTTGAAATAAAAATCTTCAAAATGGATTAGTAATCTAAATATAATGCCTAAAACTATTTAGCTTTTAGGTAAAACATATGAATAAACCTTTATAACCTTGGATTCTGCAGTGAATTCGTACATATAACATCAAAAACATGGCAACAAGTGAAAGATAAGACACCAAAATTTTAAATTCCAGTGCATCAAGAGACATTAGAAGTGGGAATATAATGTACAGAATGGGAGAGAAGAATACTTTTAAATGGCACATCTAAAATGTTTCTAGAATCTAGTATATATAAAGAACTCTTACAATAAGAAAGATAATTCAGGGCTGGAGTGGAGCCACGGCAGTTACACTGCTTGCCTGGCATGCGCAAGTACATGGGTTTAAACACCAGCACCCACCAACTAAGTGTTGGAGCAATGAAAGCCATGTGAAAATAAAAATTGTTTCTTTCACTGTCCTCCTCTCTTAAAAAAAAGATAATTCAACTGAAAAAGTCTTGAAGAGATACTCCTTCAAAGGCTACACAAATAGACAAGTACATAAAAAGCATGTATAAGATCACTAGATAATTTGGAAATAAAAATTTTTAAAAAGCACAGTGCCTTTTCATATCCACTAAGATGACAATTTAAGAAAAGGAAAGTGAGTGTTAGGACATGGAATCACTGGAGCCTCTGTACATTGCTGATAGGGGTGTAAAATGCTGCTATGGACAATAGTATGGGGATTCTTTAAAAAGTTAAGCACAGAAATCAGTAAAATGGCAGACAGGACTGTCCAATACTTATCCCCCTGTAAAAATATTTATTAGAATAACTATCTGTTATAGTTTGAATGAAAGGTGGACCTCAAAAGCTCAACATGTCTAAGAGGCTAAATGATTGGATTATGAGAGCCTTAAGCCAATCACGGAGTTAATTGGTAGGCTGGCAGGGTGTGGCTGGAGGAGGGTGGATCCCTGAGGGCATGCTTTGAGTTTATACTTGGTATCTGAGTAGGGAGTCTCTGCTTCTTGGAGCCATGCCTTGATCACTTCCCTTGTCACATTCTTCTGCCATGATGTTCAGCCTCACCTTGAGCCCCAAGGAATGGAGCCTGCCTTCTACCAACTGAGACCTCTGAAACTGTGAGCCTATAAATAAACCTTTTCTTCTAAAATTATTGTCAGGTTTTTTTTTGTATTAATATAGCAATGGAACAGATGACTAAAACACTCCATGCACGAATAAACCTTCACAAGAGTAAAGAAACTCAGATTATGGCAGCTGGTATAGCACAGAAGCAAGGCAAGATGTTTAGGTGGTGCCGGGATGGCCAGAAGCTGCACTATGAGGGCAACTGATAATGAGGGCTGAAAGATCCAACATGATGCTGTGATTGGCTTGAGATCTGGGACTCTTCCAGATCCTGAGGCTGCTGTCATCAGGCACAGAGACAGGCCCAGAGACCAAAGCCACTATAGGACTAACCAGTTCATGCATGCTTGGTCCTATGCTGTGGTAGGATTGTATGGTACTGTTAGGTACAGTTTTCCTATAGTAGTTATGCAGCAGTTTTGAAATGAGGCCAGATTCTCTCTGCTCCTGCTGGCAAATGGAGTTTGGGCCAACTATAGTTTCCAGCAACCAAAATAGTCCATTTCTAGAGTTTGCAGCTATTCCCAGTTAAAACTGGGAATTTGGAAAGGTTGCAGGTTTCTACAGCTGAAATAGTGTTAGCAGCTCCCCACCTAAGAGCTGGTGTTTTCCCTGCTACTGTTGAGGGGTGCATTGCAGCTCTTGGTGTGGAGGCACACCCTGGGAATTCAGCACCAATCTTCTGGTTTCTTGTCTCGCAAATTTGAAGAATAAAATTCACAGACAACCATGGAAGGGAAGTGTTAAGTCAATTTTAGGCAGCTGGGTGTGGACAGGGCATCAGGGAGCCCACACTCCTGTGAAAGAACAACCAATCAGACACTACCAGACAAGCCCTAATGGTGTCTCACAATCAACTGATGATGGGTGGAGTCACCAGCTGATCCCTGAGGGACAAGACTCTCAAACTTTCTCTGCCCACCCCGGGCCACACGCTACTTCCCCTACCCTCCCTCCCTGTCAGGCTGGTGAATCTTGCCCAAGAACCACCAATCCCATTAAAAACATTTTGCTCAGCTGCTCTTAGGCCTGACTCCTTTTTGAACACCCACGCCTGAATATTTGGTGTCAAACACCCGCTTTTCCTGATATTTTTCTTTTGGTGCCAAAACCTAGGAGAGTTTTCAGGCCACCTCCACCGAGGCTGAGGCCCACCCTCTCCCACAGACAAACCAGAAAGATCCTGCACCACTTTTTCCCCCTTTATCTGGGCTGACAGAAGTGGGGCAAGTTCCTTTACATTTCCCTCGGCTTTCCGATTACACTCTCCATCTGTGGGTCTATAAGTCACATGTGCCACATACACCCCACCACATCCCTTCCTCTTTATGCTCCTGTTCGCACCTGAGTAATACTGAAAGGATGTAGGAAATGCTAATTACTTCATAGGGGTCTGTCCATAAGTTGTGTGTGCCACAGACCCCCCACCTGTTCCATCCTATGCCCCCGTAGGCTGAGGAAATATCCCGGCCTTGGCCTACCTGACTCACTCAATACTTACACCATAAGTGGCTATTTTTTACTCAACAATTAAGGACTTTTGACTTTCGAATCCTCACTAATTTATACAATTACTGTCACCAGGAAGGGAAGTGATCAGAGATGCCACATGTTCAGGCCTTTTTGGGATTTGTGCTCTCATCCCCCCACCCCCAATTATTTAGGTCTTCCTCCTTCCCTCCCATAGCTATGGCTTCTTCTTCTCCTCTGAACCCTTCCCCCTCATTCCCTCTATATCTAAAACTGTTCCTTATTAGTGTTTTGCAGATGTACTACTTCTAACAAATACCTAAAGACATGTCATCACCTACAGGCCAATTAAGATCTAATGCTGACTTCTACTGTTATTAAACAAAAGGGGTAACTATAAAACTGTAATGTAGCACTCCCACTTTAAGACTGATGAAACTGGCCTGCTGGATGTTTAATACCAAACCCAGATTACCAAAGTTAAGATAATTAAAAAGTTAAGGAAAATAGTAAATATTTTGGCACATGCCCTGTTTGGTCAACCAAAACTCAAGGGACAATGGAACTTCTCTATAAGCTTGACAAATCTGGGTAACATGAACTCCTGATCTGGGGAATCAAGTGACTACAGAACAAAAAGCAACCAGTGGACACTCTGCAAAGAGGATGATCATTCATGGGCAGTGTCCCAGATGCTTCCAATCGAAGCCACATGTGGTAAGACTCTGATCTATCCTGGCAGATGGCACAACTAGAAGAGCCAAGAGGCTTTTTACAAATTCCTCAAGAATGACCCTGAGAAATCTCAGCTGACTTGTAGCAATAGATAGGAATAAGGTCAATTTTGATCAAGTTGGTCTTCAACACCTGGCAAGGGAGTATAACCAAAGCTCAATCCTTTATGGACATGTAGCAACAAAGGCAATGACTCTTTTATAGCATTAGGTGAGATGCATGCTTAAAAGCTAAATGCCACCTTTAGAGGGGTTCCCCTAATTTAATTTGCTCAGACCCCTCCCTAGAACAGCAACTCCGAGAGGCAATAGAGGCATCTGCTACCTCCCTGGCCTCCCTAGAAAGACAAATAACATCTATTGCCCAAGTTTTCCTGTAGAACTGCTAAGCACTACATCTCCTGACAGCAGACAAAGGGGGAATATGTCTATTCCTAAAAGAGGAATGCTGCTACTACAGTGATGAAACTAGGCTGATCAAGAAAACATCGGAACTCTCAGACATCTGAGCAAGAGGTCTAAGTGGTAACAATCAGAAGACCTGTGGCTAGGGTGGCTAAACTCCACTCTTGTCACCTGACTGACTCCCATCCTTACTCCCATATTAGTGATAAGACTCCTTGTAATGATTACTCCCTGTCTCCTCAGGTTCGCCTGAAACCACATGAGCGAGGTCACTGGAATAACATACAACCAAATGCTCTTGCACCCTCACAGCCATATTCCTAGCAACAAACCAACACCTGAACCTTTCCCACTCCTATAGCACCCAATAAAAAGCAGGAATTAGCCAGATGGAAATCGGCGCAATATAATCACCCAAAAGTTCAGGATGTTAGGTTGATTTCATGCAACCAGATGGGGGCAGGACATTAGACAGCCTGAGCACATGAAACAACCACCAATCAGATGCTATCAGACAAGCTCCAATGGCATCTCACAATCACCTGATGAGCGATGGAGTCACTGCCAATCCCCGAGGGACGAGACCCCCAAACTTCCTCTGCCCACCCCGGCGTATAAATTCGCTTCCGAACCAGGGCTGCATGCCACTTCCCCTGCCTGCCTTCACTCTGGCAGGCTGGTGAATCTGGCCCAAGAACTGCCTGCCCATCACAATGAAAAGGTTTGCTCAGCTGCTTTTAGGCCTGACCTTTTTCAACATCTGCACCTGAACATTTGGTGCAGAACACCCACTTTTCCTGACTTTTTATAGGAAGAATAAAAGGAGTAGGATTTATTTAAGAAAGGAGAGAAGAGTCTCTGCAAGGTGGAGGGGTACCTGGAAGCAAGATACCATTTTCTATGTGTTAGGCCAGGGATTATATTGGTTTGGGGTATAAGCCTTAAGATTTATGTAAAGCAGGCATTGAGAAAAGCACCGACATCATTGGTTAAAAACTATACAACACAGGCATTGAAACTAAGCACCAAAATTATTGGTTGATATCTATGTAAAACAGGTAGCAATTCTTTCCAAGTTCCCATCTATGTCCACCCCCACATCTTGGTTTTCCCACCTCTGGGAAAGGAATTGCTCCCACAGGTGAGCCTCATGGTCATTTGCAGCATGCCTGTTAATGGCTCTCTACAATTAGCTACTAGGTGTGGTTGAATGGGGCCCATGGTCCAGACTACCTAGCCATTTTACTCTCTCTCCTAAACTGTGTCAGTAGTATTCAAGTTCTCTCATTTATCTTCTCTTGCCACTTATTATGAAAAGTAGGGTATTGACTTCTACATTTGTTATTTAACTGTCTTGTTCCTTATCTACATCAGTGTTTGCTTCAGGTATTTGGATGCTGTGATGTTATATACGAATTTATAATTTTTCTATCTTCCTTGAGAATTAACATTTCTATGATTATATCCATCTCTGTTTCTCATGAGTATTTCCATCTTAAAGTCTATTTTGTTTCTTATACCTATGGACACCAACCACCATTCTCTTTAGGTTCCTGTTTGCTTGAAATATCTTTGGTTAGCTTTCATTGTTCTTTAGTTCCAAAGTAAGTATCTTAAAGATAGCACAGAGTTAGATCTTTTACAAAGTTTACTCAGTTCAATCTGCCTTTTCATTGTGTTATTAAACCATATTTAAATTTAAAGCAAATTACTCTTGGGTTAAAGTTTGCTATTGCCATTTTATTAATTATTTTCTTTTTAATGGTGTATTTTGACTACGAAGAATACTGAGATTCCTTGTGACACATTTGTACATGCATATAACATAATTTAAACAATTTTATCCCAAGTTCCTACCCTTTTACCTCTTCTCCTACTACCTGATCACCTTCCTCAACTCTACTGGTCTCCCTACTATGTTTAACTCCTTTTTTCTCTCTCTTATGAAAGAGAGAACATATGACCCTTGACTTTTTGAATCAGCTTATTTTGCTAAACATGATGCTTTTCAGTTATACTCATTTTCCTGGAAATGATATCATTTTGTTCTTGTGATTGAATAAAATGGTTTATAGCTTGTGCCCTCCCTTCTCTCCCTTTGTTATTGTTTTCCTTTGTATTTTAAATTTTTGTAGCAATATGCTTTGATTTCTTTCTCATTTCTCTTTGAGTATATTCTGGAAAAATATTCTTTGTGTTTACAGTTTTAAATACATAAAATATCATGAAGTTATAACAATATATTTTAAACTGATAATTTTTAGTTATATGATTGAGATATAGCTGTTTTCTCTTCTTGGTCACATTTCTATTATCCAAATACAAGATCTATATTAGTCCTTCACTTATTTGACATATTAAAATAATTACTGTATGCTAATCTGCAAAGACCCTATGACAAAAAGGAGTCTAGTGATCCAGGGATATAGTATGAGGCAAGTAAATCAGAAGGGAAAAATGAAAAAGAGAGGGCTCAGATTTTGTAATGATATTTTTTGAAATTTAAAATAACAGCATTGGAAAACCCTAAACATATTTTATAAAGGACAATAATATGATCTTATTTACTTTTGACAAATGTCATTTACTGCCATGTAGGAGATGAATGAAAAGCCTAAAAAGTTAAAGGCAACATCCTTGGACATTTCAGTACCTTGGTTTTGACAGATGGGAGATTTGAACTAAGGATATGGCATTGTAGATTGTGTGATGTAGACACACAGGCTTACTACAGGTCACAAAGGAATTGCTAATGGATTGTGATTGCATCTAAGGAAGAGTCAAAGAAAAGAATGATAGACTTCTGATAATAGAGGTAAAGTTCAAGACCTCTATTTCACCATGATAAATTTTAGAAGGCTTCATTCACTATAGTGGTACACATAGTCAGCAGGCTATGTGAGCATGGAGTTTACAACAAATACAAATGCTGGATATATATTTGCAAATTACTGGTATACAGATAATACTTAAGACTATGAAATTAAAAGTGATCATCAAGAGAATGGCATAGATCTAATAGAGTAGATAGACAAAATCTGAGATTCTTCAACATTTATTTAAGCAAAGGAGACACAGAAAGGAAATAAAGCGAAGAAAGAAAAATCAGGTAAAGAGGATGCCAGATAAGATTTCAGGAAGAAATTAAATATACCCAGAGCTATAAAAAGTTTGAATAGGTTGATAAAAGACATGTCATAAGCAAGTGATAAAATGGTATCCAAAAGGAGACAGACTACAGATCAGAGTGTACCTGAACCTAAGTCTTTTTTAGGGAACATAAAAAAATACAAATAGGGGCCATCTCCTTGAGATTCATACTCAGATAGACTGAAAGTGACATGTTGAACACCAGTATTATCAGATTGTCTCAAGTTATTAATCTAACAGTTACAGCCTTTATTCCTTTGACACATACTTAGCTAGTATGTGTCTGGTATTGTCACTGTGCTCTAAAGTGAATCCATGAGAGGCAGGGAACAAAACTGGGGAGCTCTTGTTGCTTGCCAACAGATAATGTATCTCTTAGAAGGCAATGATAAGATGTAGAATTTGCCCTAAGTATATACATTACTCTCTTGTCTACCAGTAAGTACATGCTTTACTAATTATGGAATCTTGCCCTTTTTTTGTGTGTTAAGCCCCTGTATTTCTAGAGAGTTTAAAGCCTAACCATTCCCCACTTCTTGGTATAGATAAGTGTCTCTACTTGTAAAATGTTCAGTACATTTCTGCTTATGATGACCTAGACTAACACCTATTTTCTCAATCCCTTATTCATACTTTCCATTATGAATTATTTAATACAAAAGTGATAATTATTAACCAAAATCATTTAAGCAAGAGGAAATATATTGGTTTTACCTGGAATATATTGGTTTTACTTAAAATAATCCATGTTCAAATAGAAATATTACTTTTTAAAATATCAGTATTTGAATGAGCCTACCTACTTTTCTGAGCTATGCAGGTCTCTACAAATGCTCTCCTTTTATCAATGAACAATATTCATGAGTTTATGTTATTTGCAGAAGTATTACTAGATTGAGATTCATCTTAGAAGTGTTTACTGGAGTAAGTTCGTGTGGGTCTATGAGTAGCTGCATGAATTTTAGAAGTATATTTGTTCAAAGGAAATTTTATGGATATGTTCAACAGGTATAAAACTGGTTCTGGTCTTTACAACTTAGTGTAGTAATTAAACTGAAGGCAATTTTAAAAATGAGTAATATTTTTATCATCATGTATAATGATTTTATAATGGACTTTCCTCAAATAAGCTTGCCTGTCTCTGAAAAGAAATTCTCTGTTAATGCAGATAAGATCGTATTGCTCCCTTCTTGAAACCTCTCAGTGATTCCCATAACTGTCTACACAAAATCTAAAATAAAGTTCATATTAAAAACCAATACAGGGTAGTTACGATTCTTGCCTGGCATGTACGAGAATGCAAGTTCAAACCCCAGCACCACGTATGCAAAGTAGTCTTGAGGCAACAAAAGCCACATGAAAAACTAAATAAAAAATTGTTTCTCTCTTACTATCCCTCTCTTTAAAACAAAACAAAACAAAACAAAAAAGAATTGGTGGTCACAAGTATATTATCTTGGGGGAGATTCAAGATGACAATCTGAAAAGAAACAGCTTCCCCAGTGGCTCTGAACTGAATGGAAAATCCCCAGTTCTTTTCCAGTATTTTGAGATGCATTTGGGGGACTAGCATCCTGAAACCCCAGTCCTAATTTTCTCAGCGGATTTGAGGAACAGACTTGGGAGAGATGAGTGGTGAAAAAGTTTTGTTTTTTTTTTTTTGGTCCCTGCTGGGATGCAGCTCAAGGCTGCATTGTTCACATTCTGCCTGGGAGCGGGGGAGAAGTCTCTGTGCTTTAAAGATAGTGCTAATGCAAAGAGACATCCCCGAACTTACACTCTGTTTGGTGCTCAGATCGATGTCTGGAACCTGCCTACAGACAAGCCTAGTGGAGCAAGCTGCCTGGCGGCGGTGGCTGTGGTGGCCTGTGAGCCAAGTAGCCTCCATCTTTAAGGCCCTAGGAGCCTTCTACTCTCTCCACCGGGGCAGATTCTCTCTGGGACTGAAAAGCAGGCTCTGAAAACTGCATCTAGAGTCAACCACAAACCACAGGCTGAATCAGGAAGAGAAGGCTTGGGACAGGCCCAGGCTCCACTTTGCGTAGGGGGTTTGGGTTTACAGAGTAATGCTCAGCCCTAGCCACCCCCACCAGAAGGTTCACATTACAAGTTAAGCCTGCTGAAGCCTTGGCCCCAGCACAAATATCACCGGAGTCCGTTTCAGCAACCATCAGCAGAGGGAGCATTGAAAACATAAGACTTCTGACTTTTGGATCTCCTGAAAGTCCTGAGTGACCCTGCCTCTGAAACCCAGACGAACAGTGAACATCTCCTCCCAAAGGGATCAGAGACACTTACTGACTACAGTTCCAAGTTTTCATTATTAAGAATTTTTTTATTTTTCACCCCCTTTTTTCATATATACATATACATTTTTGTTTTTTGGGTTTTTTTTCTTTCTCTCCTGTTCTTGATGTGTATTAGTGCAATAACTGGAAAAGTTTATTGGTTAATGGTCATATAAAAATACTGTTTTTGTTTCCCCTGCTTTTTTAATATGTGTGTGTGGGGTTGTTATCTCCCCACTTCCTTTTTTTTCTTCTTTTAAAAATTTTTTGTTGTTTTTGATTGCTTTTTTTTTTATGTTTCTCATTTTCTTCTTTTCTTTCTATTGTCTCTCTTATTCCCTCTTGTCTATCCTGTCTATCCTTGTCCTCCTTCCTGAGAAGAGGGATTCTGGTCAGTGCATATAGTATTTGAAGTACATTGTGCCTGACAAGCATAATTCACCAGGGAGAACTTCTTCCCTTCCTATGTTAGGCCACAGCTATCTTAGCTTCCCTTCAGATCCATATTTTCTTTTCTTCTTTTTTCTTTTTTATTTATTTTTAATTTCTTTTCCCTTTTTTTCTATCAAGTTCTTTTTCTTTCTACAGCAAATCCTTTACCTCCTCCACTTTCTTGCTGTCCACAATTGGTCAATATAATCTCTTCTCTAAATTTCACTTGCATTAACCCTCTCGAACTCCCAATTAGTTAGTCTTCTACCCTCCACTATTAAGGCTGCGTAACAATTACCGCTGTGATTGTCAATCTGAATAATACATGTATATTTTTGAAGTCTGACATATGTTATAGTTAAATACTAGTGTCACCAAAAATATTGTTTATCACTATCATTAATTTCATAGGCTGAATTCAAAAGTCTATTATGCTCTGTTCTAAGTAACTAATTTAATTCTATTTATTGTAAGCTCTGGTTGTACATATTGACCATTTTCTATTAGCACATGAGGTGTTGGAAAATTTTAAGGGTAACTAACAGTTCACAGTAAAGGGGGTAGACTTCTGAAATCAACTTTCTTGACAACAAGCCATCCCAAGTAAGGGACTGGACAAAATTCACAATCCAACAGCTTAGCCCTTAAGGGGTGGAGGATAAGAAAAAGAACCCCTGAGTCTTATATTGGTTCCACAAAGGGTTCTCCAGTCAAATTAGTGAGAAAAATCTCTTCAGATGAGAAATCAAGATCAAAGATGTTCACAGCAATCCCATAACTCCCCTAGTAAGGGGGCTATGGCTGAGGACTGGGATGAAAATCTAGAATAATTTATCAATGAGCTGATAAGAAAAAGGAACAATGAATTAAAAGAAGAGATAATGAAGGGATAAATGAGAAAACTCAAGAGTTGAGAAGCTCTATCATTAAAGAAATCAATACTCTCAAAAAGAAAGTATCAGATCTAAAATCTGCAGTCAATGACATGAGAGGGACCTTGGAAGAATTTAATAATAGACTAACTTCAGTAGAAAACAGAACCTCTGCTATTGAAGAAGGATCACCTGACAACAAGGGCAGGCTGATCAAGCTAGAGCACAACGATGACAAAAAAGAAAAACAACTAAGAGAACATGACAAGAATTTTAAAAATGTCTGGGATGAAATGAGAAGAAATAATCTGAGAGTAATTGGGATACAGGAAGAAATTGAGACACACACATAATGGTATGAGGAACATGCACAAGAAAAATGTGAAAGAATACTTTTCTCATATAAAAATAGAATCAGACATGCTCCTCCAAGATGCTTACAGGACACCCAAAAGGCCTAATCAAAGGAGAAACTCACCAAGACACATCATATTCATAATGTACAGCAGGGATACCAAGGAAACAATATTAAAAGCAGCAAGGGAGAAATGCCAAATCACATTTAGAGGTAAACCAATAAGAATTGTTTATGACTTTTCAACCCAGACTCTGGAGGCAAGAAGGTCTTGGAAAGATATCTTTCAACATCTGAGTGACCACAATATGCAGCCAAGAATTCTATACCTGGCAAAACTCAGCTTCAAATTTGATGGAATAATAAAATCTTTTCATGATAAAACTGGCATTTGTCAACAGAAAACCTGCCCTACAAAGAATTCTCAAGGAAACAGAAGAACAAGTAATTGTTATACAAAACCCACAAACCAAAGAAATTCAGTAAAAATATCACTCATCAATAACCAAGACAACCACAGAACTAGCTAAATAAGACACAATGACTATGAACCAATTACACACTTCTATTTTAATGCTGCATGTGAATGGTTTAACTGCACCACTCAAAAGACACAGACTTGCAGACAGGATCAAAAAAACAAAATCCAAAAATATGCTGCTTACAAAAAGCTCACCTAAAAGGCAATGACATCCACAGATTAAGGGTGAAAGGATGGAAAAGAATCTACCATGCGTACGGCCCAAGAAAGCAAGCCAGTGTCGCTATACTTATATCCGACAAAGTAAATTTAAAACATAAATCAATCAGAAGAGATAAAGAAGGATACTACTTAGTAGTAAAAGGAACCCTATAACAGGAAGAAATAACCATAGTTAATATTTACTCTCCACATAACAGTGCACCCAACTATGTGAGTAAATTATTTTATGACATCAAACCACTCGTGGACCTCAATACAATAATACTAGGAGACTTCAACACTCCTCTGTCACCATTAGATCTTCAAAACAAAAATTCAATAAAGAAATCACCAGCCGCTCAAGGCAGGAGCCCACCATGGGACCCAACCTCCGTGGGGGCTCTCCGCGGCACACAGAGAAGGAGCGCCCAGTTGTGAATTTTATACATTTCAAGCGCCCAATAACTATGTGCCAATGACTATGGAGCTGGACAATGTGGCACTGAACAGTTTGTAGAATGCAATCCATGTGTTAAATCATCTCTTTAAAAGGTGATCATTAGGAGCAGCAAGATGGCGAGATGAAGGGAGGTGGCTTTTCCTGGGGCTCCGAATCTGGATGGGAAAGTCCCAGTTCATCTTCAGTTTTTCAAGGTGTATTCTTGTGCTAGTTTGAAGCTTTTTTGAGGAGGTAAGTCCTGGGATATTTGCATGCAGAAAAAAAGGGATTTTATCTGTCCCACCAGGAACGAAGCAGGTTGGCTTTGTTTGTTTACATTCCACCAGTGGGCTGCGGGCAAGCGGCCTTTGGCAAGCAGCCGACAGAGTGTGGAGAGAAAAAGGGATATTATCCATCCTGCAAAGGATGCAGCAGTTCGCAGGTAGAACACAAGCAGCTGTGGCTGCGGCTGTGGGTCTGAACAGGGCCAGCGACCTCATTGCTGCTGGGACCCCATGCTTTATAAAAACAGAGCATCAGGCAAGCGCATTTACAGACACCCATCAGCTCATACACTGCATTGGGCAAGAACTGTGCTAGGAAGTGGCCCGCTGAGGTACCCAGCGGAACAGGCTGTTCAGCGGAATAGCCGAGCCACCATTCCGAGCTCCAGGAGAAAGCTCTCCCTGGCTTCTTAGAGCAGCCTATGAAAACTCCATCAGGAAATGGCCACTGACCAAAGTCTGATCCAGGAAGAGAAGGCCTTGGTCAGGCCCAGACTCCACCTTGCTTAGGTGTGCATTAGTTTATGGAATAAAGGGGAGCAATTCCCTGCCCTGTCCACCCCCACAGCCAGAAGGATCAGGTGACTAATTAAAGGCTCAGAGTCTTCTGCCACAAGAGACAGTGTAAGCAACTCCCAGCAGAGGAAGAGTAGAAATCATTCCTGCTCATTAAGCCTTCTGGTTTTCAAATCCCCTGGGAGGCTGGAAAACTTCAGGGTATTCCAGATCCAGTAGTCTTATTGGAATCCTCTCCCAGAAATCCCAGGAGTCTGAGGATATACCAGTCCTCTTTGTGAGATCACATAACCACAGACTGAGAGACATTCATATCGAAATCCAGAAGGACAGTGAACATCTCCTCCCAAAGGACTCAGATTCTCCCTTATTGTCTATAGATCCAAGTTTTCATTAAGAATTCTTTACTTTATATCTGATTTTGCACATATATATACATTTTTTTTTCTTTCTTGCCTTCTGTTTTTCTCCTGCTCTGGATGTGTATTGGTATGGTGGCTGGAACAGTTTATCGGCTCATGGACATATAAAAATACTAGCTATTTTTGTTTTTATCTTTTGTTTTCTGGATTTTTTCACTCTCCTTTTTATTTTTATTCTCTTTTTTCTGTTCCTGATTATTTTAGTTTTTGTCTTTGTGTGTTCGTTCATTTCCTTGTCCTCCCTCCTGAAAAGAGGGATTCTGGTCAGCGCATTTAGTATCGGAAGTATATTGTACTTGACCTCCTTATTTTACCTACACATGCTTCTACCCTTATGCGATCTCCCAAATCTTATTAATATCTCTTTTACCTCTAATCAGAGCCCCTATTCTGGCCTTGACCTCCCTGATCTGAATGCTCTTCATATATATGAACTTGGAATTAAGTTCAGGTAGTTTTCATTCTCAGTAGCAAAATTACAGAGGTTCCTGCGAGCAGCTGCAGCTGGCAGGCAGGGCTGGCTGCTCAGCAAAAAACACTCTAGGTCTCTCCGCCACTGGGCAGAGGTCCGGAATCTAAAATGGAGAAAGGGAGCCACCTTCCTAACCACGTACCCTAGCCCGGCCCGCTGCAATCTCCCTGATTTGACTGCTCTTCAGGTTTATGAACTTGGAATTAAGTTCGGGTAGTTTTTTTTTTTTTTTTTTTTTTACTCTCAGTAGCTAAAGTACATCGGACCCTGCGAGCAGCTGCAGCCGGCGCATTGTCTGGAGGGAGGGGCAGGCTGTTCAGCTAGAAACAATCTCTGTCTCTCCACTGCAGAGGTCCGGAATCTAATTTGGAGAAAGGGGGGCCAGGTTCCTAACCACGTACCACTGAGAACTCCCCAATCTGACTGCTCATTACTTTACCTAATCTTGCATAAAGCACTGGGGAGAAATTGTTAACACTAACAAGCTCGTAGTTGGACCATCGCCATTGTGACGTGTCCCTGAGGGCAGGGCATGTCCCTGAGGGCAGAGCGGGTTGCCCAGCAACATTACGGGGCTTTAGCTTTGAATATATGGGGCAGCTTGGGCTCCACCTTAGCTTCTGAGCTCCTCGCATAGCCAAGGCTGAGTAGGCCTGGACCTCTCTAGCAGGACGCTTCCTAGTGCTTGCAATGGAGAATCACAGAAACACTGGCATGATCTGGCCCTGTTACTGAGGATCTCAGCCAACACCATAAAGCAGCTCTTGGGCCTTCTGAGGATCACAAGACATGCAGAGTGGGTCACCAGTGATCCTGAGGAAGTGAGACTCAGGCTAGCCACTCTCCTTGGATCAGTCAGAGACCCGTGCATCTACAAAAGGATCAACTCAATTGTCTACAATTTCTGAGCCCCAGGTCAAAGAAATATTTGGAGTATGGATTGGCAGAAAGCAACCATCTCAGGACTCAGCCCAGGGGGAGTTGAATACCCCTTTGCAACAGAAAATTTTAGAGGAGATCCTCCAAGAAAATCCAGGCCATGGGACTCAACCAATCTGCTTCTCCCCAAACAAGCTCAACTCCAAAAAATCTCCCAGCTTGATGTCGGACTGGATTGCACCACCACATGATACATACCTCCTGATCAAAGGGTCAGAAAATCTCAGAACCGTCACAACTAGTTTTGCGGGGTTTTTTTGCTTTTATTTTATTTTATTTATTTTTATTTTTTATCTTTTTCATTTCTTCATTTTTTTTTTACAGGATTCTGGGTGAAAATATTTTTGAATTTTTAACATTACTGTGGGTTTTTGGGTTTTTCTTTTGTTGTTGTTGGTTTTCTGTTTCTTTTTTTTTTTCTTCCTTCCTTCTCTTCTTTCTTTCCCTCCCGTTTCTTCTGCTCCTTTCTTGCCTTACGATCATGACTGAATTCTGGTGTAGGTGGATGTAAATTCTTATTGGTGTGTACGTATTGGTGATTGGCTCTTATTACTTTATTTCTTTAGGTCTTATTTAACACTACTGCTAACTTCTTTCTCCAGTGTACTCTGATAATCACTAAATTTAAGCATCTTTATCTCATTCTCACCCCAAGTCATTACTCTATCCGCTCCCCAGTCCTATGGATTCCTCAGTCTTATTAAAATAACCTACTCCACCCCATTCCCTAGTTCCCCTATACTTTATAACAGGTGTGTTTTTATACCTCCCCAATTCACTTCCTTGACTTCCGAGTCAACCCTTCTCCCCAATTTCAGAGAGATCTCATCATGTGAAGAAATTGAAACTCCTCAAAATGGGTACTTGCTTGGTATGATACTACACAGTGAGAGTTCTCTCAAAGAAAGCTGCCCATATTGGTGCTAATCATCAGCTACTCTGTTTCAGTTGAAACAGAATAGTATTTGCACCTATAGCCTCTCTAATTCTCACAGAACCATCTGGCATCTCTAGGTCTATATTGACCAAATAACCCCTATTCACAA
>PVKS010010748.1:0-58905 GCA_004027875.1 Aplodontia rufa
AAGTTGCTTAGGGCCTCACTAAGTTGCTAAGGCTAGCCTTGAACTTGTGATCCTCTTGCTTCAGCCTCCCAAGTTGCTGGGATTACAGGCGTGTGCCACCATGCCTGGTCAATTTCAATCCATTTTGATCACATTTTGGTTCCCAGCATCTTCCGAGTCTGTCGTGGGGGCCATCTTACATGGCTCCTTCTCAAGGGGCAGGGCTAGGTCACCTCCATCTGTACTTCAGCACCAAGGGCACACAGAAGTTCCTGGGTCTTCTGGGTCCTTCAAACACTTTGTCTATACAACCAACCTCCTGAAAGAAATGCACTGATCAAGGGCTAGGGATGTAGCTCAGTAATAAAGAGTGCTTGTCTAGCACTCTCAAAGCCCTGTGTTCAATCTCCAACATGGTAAAAATAAATTAATAAAATAAAATAAAAAAGTGGAGTGGCCACAGTCATGGTCTCCATCAGCCAAGGAAGATTTCCAAATGGTTAAAGATGACTGCTGATTTTTGCCTAACTATTGCAGACTGAACGTAAGAGTTAACTCTACTTACTCTTCACTCTCTGCTTAAATGACAGCAAATTAAAAACAATGTTACAACACACAAGAACAAAGAGTAAGAGTGGAGCTGGCAATGGATGAGCAACATCAATAAAACTGTGGAAAAAGAAAAGCAAATAGGAACAAGGAGTAATTGACTTAGGAGAACAAAGAAACTGAAACCTGCTTTCCATGAACTGAGGACGATTTGCTTGGTCGAATTCTGGAAAGTCTCAGAATCTGGAGGGCCAAATACGTCTAAATGCTGGGGGGTAGATGGGGCTGCACCCAGCGTTGCTAGAAAGTTTAATCCATAGACAACCGGATTTCTTCCTCCAATTCAGCCAACCAGCTACCCTTCCTGTGCCAGTTACCTATTGCTGCAAAATAAATTAGCTCATGACTTAGTGGCTTAAAACAACAGTAAGCTGTTATTGCTCCGGTCAGGCAAGGATTCTGCGTCCGGGTCTCTGGCGAGGTTGCAGCTGACATGGAGTTGCAGTCACCTGAAGGCTTGACGGTGGGTGGAGGGTTCACCTCTTAGGGGGCTCTCTCACACCTGGAGAGTTTGTTTCAAGAGGCCTCAGTGTTCCTCACCACAGGGACCTCTCCAGAGGGCCCCTGTACAACAGGCTGCCAGTTTCCCCTGGAGCAAGTGCGACGGAGAGCAAGGCGGAAGCTGCCAGGCCTTTTATTGTCTAGCAGTGGAAGTCACACCCCATCATTTCTACAACATCATATTGGTTACATGACAGCTCCACTGGACATGGGAGGTATGATTAGCAGGAAGTGAGAATCACCAGGTGCCACCTTGAAGCCTGGCTACTGAGCCTCCTTCATCTCTCTAATGTATCTTTTTTTTTTTTTGAGAGAGGGGGAGGAGAATCAATTTTCTTTATTTATTTTCATCTAGTTTTTGTTTTTCTGACACTTACTTGTGTATGTGGTGCTGGGGTTTGAACCTAAAACCTGGGTCCTTGCCCATGCCAGTTCTTTACCCCTGAGCCCCTGCTCCAGCCCCCCGTCTTTCTTTAATATGAACATGAAGCCAAAGATCACTAGACATTTGAAGAAAACTTCTAGCAGGAGAAAAGAGACAAAAACAAAAAGAAACAAGGAAACAATTCCGAGAAAACAATAAGCAGGAAGGAGAAGAAAACTTGAACAGAAAAGGAACTAAATCTTCAGAAAGAAAAGCTAAGATGTTACAACCATGAAACAAGAACAGGATGTAATAATAACATACTGAAAACAACAAAACCAGCACAACTCCCCTGCCAACATTTATGGCGCCCACACAATGTAACAGGCCCTCTTCTAAATAGGACTGTAAATACCTTTACTCAATCTTCAAAGCAACCATCTCAGAAGGTAGATTCTATTACTTTGCTTATTTTAAGTAATTTCTTCAGGGTCTCAGCTGATAAGTAGGAAAATCTAGAGTAGAACCCAGAGCTGGAGCTCTTGAAAGGAAGGCTTCAGGGCCTGGAGGGGTAGCTCAGTAGTTATGACACTTGCCTGGCATGTGCAAGGACGAGGGTTCAAACCCCCAACACCGTGTACACAACAAAGTCTCAGAGCAACAAAGGCCACATGAAAAACTAAATAAAAATTGATTCTCTCTTACTCCCTCTCTCTCTCTGTCCCTCTCTCTTTTAAAAAGAAAGAAAGAAAGAAAGAAAGAAAGAAAGAAAGAAAGAAAGAAAGAAGTCTTCAGATCCTGTAAGCAGATATGGAGAGGGAAGAAACACTGATTTCAGAAGCGGATTTTAAAGTCTTAGATGTTCAGCCAAGATTTTCAGCAGTCAGGGTACAGTTCGAGGCAGGGGTGAGCTGGTCCGGGTGCCTTCCATGGTGGGAGGAAGCATTCAGAGCTGAGCAGCGGCAACCACTGACCCCATAGCACAGTGCGACACCCACCACAGCACTGTCCTCGGCGTATCCCACTGGCCACATTCATCATAGTGACTTGGGAACAGGCAGTTAGGGCTTGGGGAAATGGGAAGCCATGACGGTACCAGGTCTCACCAAATTACAGCTGTTCTAGACCATAATGGTAACCACCGTTTAGTGACCACTCCCTTGAATCACTGTGACTTTCATCACAGCCCTATTTCATCACAGCCCTATTTCATGGACAGCGAAACAGTGGGTCAGGGAGATTTGTAGATTTTGCAAGGTGTCCTGTCTGGTAGGTGGCAAAGTGGGGTGAGACCCTTGGTTAGCTTGGTTTTCAATAGTGTTTTCTCAGTATGGGAGATGGTTTGATCCAGTTCTTTGTCCCTTCTTATATGCATCCCCTTTACAGTTCTGTGTCCTGATTTTGCATCTGACCATGTGACTTCCTTTGGCTAGTGGAATGTTAGCATGTGTGATGTCTCCAAAGGCTTGAAAAGCGCTTTTTGCATGGGGTCTTCCTCTCTTGCACCTTTGCCATCACCATGACATGAACCGGTCTAGGCCAGACCACGGGTCTCAGGAAGAGGAAGAGAGTCATGGGGAGCAAAGATGACTTAACTGAACCAGCTTGGATCAGCTGGCTTCCACTTGACCCATAAATCCACACTAAGAAGTAACGATTGTTTTAGGCCACTGCTTGGTTACACAGCATCTTCATGGCAATAGCTACCTGATATACCATGTCATGGAAACTCCTGCCATCAAGATAAATTAGCAGGACTGGAGCAGTGGCTCTGTGGTTACGGTGCTTGCCTGGCATGTGTGAGTACACGGGTTCAAACTCCAGCATCATGTACACAATGAACTCTCGGGGCAACGAAAGCCACATGAAGAACTAAATAAAAACTGTTTCTCTCTTTCCCTCTCTCTCTCTCATTGTCCCTCTCTCTTGAAACAAAAAAAGATAAATTAGCAGATGACTGACGGCCAGGAGTAAAGAAAGGGCTCAGGGTGTGCCTGGCTAGGTCTGCTAGATTAAAAAAAGAAAAATCAATGTGGCTGGAGCAGTGGCTCAGGGGTTGCAGCGCTCGCCTGGCATGTGCAAATACGGGAGTTCAAACCCCAGCATCACGTACACAATGAAGTCTCAGAGCAATGAAAGCCATGTGAAAAACTAAATAAAAATTGATTCTCTCTGTCTCACTTTCTCACTGCCCCCCCTTTCTTTAAAAAAAAAAAAATCCAGGGCTGGAGCGGTCCCTTGGCAGTTGCAGCGCTTGCTGGGCATGCACAAGAACATGGGTTCAAACTCCAGCATCCACGTACACAACTAAGTGTCAGAGCAACGAAGGCCATGTGGAAAACTCGATAAAAATTGATTCTCTCTCTCTCTCTCTCTCTTTCACTGTCCTCTCTTAAAAAAAAATCCAGGACCCAGATTGGTTTACATTTCAGATGAACATTCAATAATTTCTTAGTACAGATGATAGTCAACTTATAATGGCTCAACTTATAATGGTTCAATCTGTGCTTCTGGCTGACAGCATGGAATTATATATCAATTACTTTATAATGGTTCAGTTTATGACTTGTCTACTTTATGATGCTTGTAGAACTGTACTTTGAATTTTTATCTTTCTCTGGGCTAGTGATACATGGCTTAATGTCTTCTTTTGATGCTGGGCAGCAGCAGCAAGCCCTAGCTCCCTGTCAGCCACACAATCACCAGGATAAATGACCGGTACTCTACATGTACTGTGTGGCTAAGCCTAGTTATATTAAATGCACTGTTTACTTATGATATTTTCAATTTATTATGGGCTTTTCAGGATGTGACCTCATCACAAGCCAAGGACCATCTGTGTAGGTATCCTTCACGGAAATACGAGAACCTTGTGGAAAAGCAAAACAGAAAAGTTCCTTGTTTATCAGAATGACCCATTTAGCTGGACATCCTGTATTTCATCTGGCTAACATGTTCAAGCTAGAGAAAGTACCTGTGTGTCAAAATGGGCCTGGGCTAGAGAAGTTGAGATAGGAAAGCAGGAAGTCATTTCCAGCAGGTTGTAAGTGTATTTGCAATGCTGACTTTAGGGGTTCTGGCTTCTCTCAGAGGCACTGAGTCCGAGAAAAAACTGCCTGAAGGGGCTGGAGCGGTGCTTCAGCGGTTACAGTGCTTGCCTGGCATGCGCAAGGAAGCGAGTTCAAACCCCAGACCATGTATACATGAAGTCTCGGAGCACTGAAGGCCACATGAAAAAACCAAAAAATTAATTCTCTCTTTCTCTCTCTCTCTCTCTCTCACCATCCCTCTTTTTTAACAAAACAAAACAAAACTGCCTGAAATATTAAGAATAGGCAGGCAGGCAGGCTTGCCCGTGCTTGGAGGAAGTCTCTTTCAACATCTCCACAATCAGGGGTCCATCCGGGAGGCCCTAACTCTGCTGGTTTCAGCAGCCTGTGGCCTCATGCACAGAATCCCTCCAAACAGTCTCAAACCTACATCCCTTTAGCTTGGACCCAGGAACCGTTTCCCTGGCTACTGCACCATCTGCCTCCCAGGTGCCTGTAAGGGAAAGCGCTGTGGGTGTGGGGAGAGGAGGACTGCAGCCCTGCGCCCAGGAAAGGACGACCCGGATGAAACCAGGGAGAATACACCAAGCACTGAGGGATCAGAGTGCAGAAGAGCCTCATGTAGAAACTTGTCCGCCCTCCAACCTCATCTTTCCCTAGCAGATTCCATCAAGCCACTGTTTTTGGCTTTGCACAGCTTAATTGGCTATTTTTGTGAGTAGTTGCCAACTCAGTCCAGGAGGAAATTCCACGCTGCCAGCCAGCAGCACAGATTGTTGCAGGAAAAATGACACAACTCATCCTCTGGGCAAACTTGCAAATTATTACAAATTTCCCCATTTCTCCCCCGCTCACGCAGCTGGCTGGGAAGGGTGTGAGTTTTTCCATGGAGATGGGAGACTTCTCCTCCCTGTGATTTCTCAGGATCAAACAAAATCCCTGTGGCTCTTGATTGACATTCATTCCTGGTTCCCTTTTCCCTGACACTGAAATAGAGCCTATGTAGGCCCTGCTCTGGGGCACATCTAGGACTCAGGCACCAGCGTCTTTTATGAATGACCTTGGTACAAAGTTGGATTCCTGACAAGGACACGGGCCAGTTGAAACTCTGCACCTCCGGATAAATGACACCACGGAAACCAAATGTGCACAATGCGGTCATGGGTGCAGAACCGTTTTGTCATAAACCACAGTACGTGCATCCGAGGACCAGCGTTGGCCAACTTTTGCAGCCCCTGACTGCTGACAGGACCCCACTTTCTCCTGACTCAGCCTCTGTCTCAGAAGCTGCTTCTGGATTTCAGAGATTCTCTTCCACTTGGATTCAACTTAATGCCTGATTTGCTCATCACACTATGCTGGCTCCAGGAGAATACAGTAATTAATAATGCACAAATCTATTAAAAAATAATGCACAGATCTGGCTTCAGGAAGTTCGCTGTTGAAAAGGAAAGAAGATCTATGAATTGCTACAAGGTGAGAAGAGACCAAATAGGCCCAGCATAATACCAGTGATGATTGAAGGAGGGGTGTGGAGAGCTGCTCCTAGTGATGCAGAGGTTTTGGGATGGGTTGGATTCTCTGCTCCTGCTGAGTTGGGGCTGATTGCAAATTTCTTCAGCCAAATAGCCGTCTCTAGTGTTTGCACCTATTCCCAGTTAAAACTGGAAATTTGGGTTGGCTGCAGATCTTTGTGGCTGAAATAGTGTTAGCAGCTCCCCAGCTAAGGGCCGGGTTCCCCCCTTCCCCGCTCCTGAGCAGTGCTTTGCAGGTCTTGGTGTGGAAGCACAGCCTGGGAATTTGGAGCCAATCTTCTTGTCCCTCGAATTTGAAGAAAAAAATCCATGGACAACCATGGAAGGGAAGAGTAAAAGGAGTAGGATTTATTTAAGGAAGGAGAGTAGAGTCTCCACAAGGCAGAGGGACATTTGGAAGCAGGATACTGTCTTAGTGTGCTAGGCCAGGGGTTATATTGGTTTTGGGTATGAGCCTGGATTAAGATTTTTTTTTTTTTTTAAGAGAGAGGGATAGAGAGACAGAGAAAGAGAATCATTTTTATTTAGTTTTTCACATGGCTTTTGTTGCTCCAACACTTTGTTGTGTACATGGTGCTGGGGTTCAAACCCACATACCGTGTGCATGCCAGGCCAAGCTACCGCTCCAGCCCCCTTGATTAAGATTTAATGTATGGGACTGCAAACTGGTTCAGCCACTATGGAAAGCAGTGTGGAGAACCCTTAAAAAATTAAGGATGGAACCACCTTATGACCCAGGTATCCCACTCCTGGGTATTTTCCTAAAGGAGTTAGAATCAGCATATTATAGTGATGTGGCTTCATCAATGTTTATAGCAGCTCAATTTACTATAGCTAGACTATGGAACCAACCCAGATGCCCCTCACTCGACGAGTGGAAACAAAAACTTTGGTACATATACTCAATGGAATACTACTCGGCCATTAGAGAAAATAATATTATGGCTTTTGATATCAAATGGACGGAGATGGAAAGAATTATGCAAAGTGACGTATCCCAATCTCAGAGACTCAAAGGCTGAATGGTTTCTCTCATCTGTGGAAGCTAGAATTCATCGGGAAGCAGTATGTTAGACGGCAAAGCTAATAATAACTTCAAACTGTATGATTCTTTTCACAACAGGGAGATGATTCCCTAGGATACTTGGAGGCGTAGGCTGGGGGACAGGGTGGGGGGAGGGCTTAGGAAAATCACCTAGGAGATTGGAGGAACCAAATATAGGAGAATCATCTCAGAAAGTGATGTCTGACCTCCACGAGATATCCATTTAACTCAGCGGTTCTTCTGGGGGAAACAGCAACATGGGGAACCCAAGCTGGGCATCCATGAAATGGCATTAGCCCTAGATAACTAAGTATATATTCATTTGTTCTGGAATATTTGATAATGTTTCACCCTCAATTGTAACTCTATATCATCTAATAAATAATTTAAAAAAGAGATTTAATGTAAAGCAGGCATTGAGAAAAGCACCAACATCATTGGTTAAGCTCTATGTAAAACAGGCTTTGAAACTAAGCAACAAAATCATTGGTTAAAATTTATGCAAGATAGGTAGCAAATCTTCCCTAGTTCCCATCTGTGTCCACCCTCAACCTTTTAGTTTTCCCACCTCTGGGACAAAAGGGTTGCCCCTACATGAGCCTCATGGTCTTTTGCATTTGAAGGCCCTGAGCAAACCCATTAATCTCTCTCTAGGCTAGCTTCTAGGTGTGGTTAAATGCGGCCCGCCCATGGTCCAGACTACCTAGCTATTTTACTATCTCTCCTAATCTCAATCACTAGGAAGAGAAGGCTGGGGACAGTCGTGGATGAGGCAGCTTCTGAGCTGGGCTGTAAAGGGCTTCAGTAACAGGCTCTGAGAGGTTACGAAAGTCTAGGCACCAGAACAAGCAGAGGTGTGGAGGAGAATCACCCCAAAGCATAGGGTTTGTAGGGAGAGGAAGAAGTCAGCACTCCAGGAGCTGGAGGGGAAACCAGACTTTGGTTTGTGATCTCAATTGGAGGGAGGGGTCTCTATCCCATAGAGCACAGTTCTATGCCCTGGTCCCTCTCTTTTTGACTCAGAGATGTGCTTAACCACTGAACGAAATTCCCCCCCCCCTTCATACCTTTTTTTTTTTTTTTGAGAAGGGTCTTGCTAGGTTGCTCAGGGCCTCACTAAGTTGCTGAGGCTGGCTTTGAACTTGAGATCCTCCTGCCTCAACCTCCTGAGTTCCTGGGATTGTGTGCCACTGTGCCTGGCCCTACCCCTCTTTTTTAAAGGGATAAAATATTTCACCCTGATGGCTTAACAGACGAAGCTTATGTGTTAATGTTATTATTATGCATACAAATCATATGCATACTATCAAGCTACATGTTAATGTTCAATGTTAAATTATAATCAAGAATCCTTAATCTTTTTCTTTAGAAGACCTCAAATAGTTCAGAGTTTTGGCTCTCTGTGGATTAAGAGAAGGTAAATTTTCCCTGTTGCAAAAATTTTGGGAGCAGCAGGAAACCAACCTGTCAGCTGAAATTGATTTATTCACTCAAGTGGATAACCCTACCCACTTAACCCCTAGCAGTTTCCTTCATTCAACCCATAGGATCGGGCTATCACATAATAGCATAACATCTTCATGAGTAAGTTTGGGTAGAAGTTACCATTCCCACTTAATAAATGGAGACACTTAGGCACAACTTTCATGGTCACACAGAGACTCTCCTTTCTAGCCTAATAATAACACTTCATCAGGTCATCCCGGCACATAGCTTCCTTAGGGGAAGGATGAATTCCTTACTCCTTTGCATCTCTATATGCGTATTACTCTTAATTAGAAAGCCAGATGGCAAGACTTCAGGGAAAGAGAAATTGAGCTTTGCATTCCTTTCACTGTCCCGCCACTTAAAATTTTCCAAATACCTGGTAATCTCTGTTTTCCTTTCTTCACAACAGATCCTTCCAACCTCTTTTGCTCTTGTTTAGAATAACTCTTCATAAGTCCGGTCTGAGTCTCCAGCTTGCAGCCTGTATGGGAGCTCAGAGTCCCGACAAGCTAAGTTTGATTGTATGACAAGCTGGCTCCAGGCGTTCAGTCCATGAGGAAATGATTTGTGTGGCCCTGTTGGTTGCAAAACTTCCACCTGGCCTTGATCATCCAGGGTCTCCGGATGCTCATGTGTGTTGATTTTGGGATGCAAAGCAGCTTCTGGCCTCTGAGGTGTCTCGGTAACTATGGAGACAGAAATGAAAATATCAGCGAGCAGTCAGCAAGCAGTCCACAGTCTTAGGGGTTAAACACCAGCGGGGCTGATTTGGCCGAATCGTTCTGTGTTGCGAATGATGAATGCAAGATTCCCGGTCTCTCTCTCACAAAGGGGATGACAGTAGCTTTCTAGTGAGATTCCTCTGCTGAGTTTGTGTTCGTTGGTTGCTTAGTTCCTTTTCTGTTTATTCCACAAGCATGTCCACGCGCTTAGCACTGTCTAGGCACCAGAGAGAGGCGAAGCAGGCAAGGACCCTGATCTCGGGTTCCACATGAGTGGGTGGGACTGATGTGACTCCTGGGACATGGTACTTACAAAGCTAAAACTGGGAAAGTCCTGGGCAAACTGGGACAGGTTGGTCACCCTACTGGGGAAACACACACTTGTACAGAGATAAATATAATAATTTCAAATGGTAGTGGTGAATACAATGAAGGAAGGAGCACTGAAAAGATGAGACTGAGTGGCTGGCAGGAAGGAGAGGCTTTGGCTGAGCTGGGCGAGAGGGTCTCTCTGAGGCAAAGCCGTGGAAAAGCCCTGCGGGTTCAGGGAGTGGGGAGAAACTGATGAGTTAGAGGTGAAGAAGGCCAGCCAGGGATGCTAGAGTGCAGCCAGAGCAGAGTGTGAAAAGTGGGAGAGGCAAGCAAGACCAGGGCAGATCATGGCAAGGAGCTGGGACTCCGTCCTGATGTGAATCCAGCAAACTCGCACTTGATGATCGGATCCTCGTCTAGTGGTTTCCACGTACGTAAACTCATTCCATCATGTCATTGGCCTCCTCTTGTTATAGATGAGGAAGCTGAGGCACAAGGAGGTGTGAGAACTCTCCCTCTTTCCCTGGGAGCAAGTGGAGAGAAAGCAGGCTTCCAGCCCAGTGCGCTCTCTCCAGACTCTGCCCCCAACCCTTCTCCACACCACCTGGGTTTTAGGCAGAGGGGCACCATGACCTGGTTGGCACTTAGAGAACAGCCTGTCCGTGGCTCCCCTGCCTCTCACCTGCTCCAGACCCATCAATCACAACACCTCATGGATCCTTTTAAAGTCCCAGATTACCAGTGGGCTATTCCGCTTCAATATTTTCATAATGGGTTTCATATGGGAGAAATCAGGGGGGTGAAAACATTATGGCATATTGCTTTTTAACTTCCTCTTGCTTCTTTATAACCACCCTCAATATGTTTTCTTTACCCCTTGTTGAATATAGCAAACAACATAACCATCCAACTGCAAAGGCTGTTATATCGGCAACCAAATTACTTTATCAGATGTGGTTAACAATGGGTTTTCTTTCCTCTACTATTTCTGATAAAATGTTTGTACAGCATTATATGGGAAAATACAGAGCTACAGCAATAAAAAATGAACAAGGATAATTTGTGTGTTGGCATTTCTACAATAGAATGTCAAATATTTCACACCCCGGTGATATTAAGTCTTTCCACGCTTACAGCTACTTTCTTTTAAAAAATACTTTATGTTCATTTTCTTATTAATCTTAGGCTGTGCACATGCATTATATATATACTCTTTCTACATGATATGTTTCTCAAATAATATTTTAAAGTTTGTCATAAAAATAAATGTGTCTTGAGCACTGAAAATGATACCGTGTCAGTTGAATTAACAGGCAGCTGCTGCCAAGAGGGACTGTTCTTTCTTAAGACCTCCCTACCCTCAATGGGACATTTCAGGTCATGGCCCATCCTTTTCAGAATTCCTTTCAACAATCCTGTTTACAAAGAGACTTTGTTGCTTTTTGTAGAACATGGTGATCGAGCAGTGTGGGCTCACATCTCCTTATTCTTAGTATTCTTCTTCATACAGAAACTTTCCAGGTGGTTGATAAGGATAAGCAGATGCCAGATTAAACTAGGAATTGTCACTTTTTTTTAAAGAGATGACAGTGAGAGAGAGAGAATCCATTCTTATTGAGTTTTACACATGGCTTTCATTGCTCTGACACTTAGTTGTGTATGTGGGTGCTGGGGTTTGAACCTGTGTACTTGCACATGCTGGGTAAGTGCCATAACCGCCAAGCCACTGCTCCAGCCCCGGAATTGTCACATTTTAAGAGTACATACAGGGCTGGAGCGGTGGCTCAGTGGTTTTGGTGCTTGCCTGGCAAGCATGAGGACCCGGGTTGAAACCCCAGCACCATGTACACAAGTAAGCGTTGGAGCAGCAAAGGCCATGTGAAAAACTAAATAAAGATGTTTCTCTCTTTCTCTGTCTCTCTCACTGTCCCTCTCTCTTTATTAAAAAAAAAAAAAAGAGTACATACAAATCATATATTGTGAAATGAGTTGAAAAGTAATCATTTTTATTTTAGGGCTTTTAAAATTCTTTTTATTTAAAAATGTATTAATAACATGTATGCATATTAGTAAGGTTCAGAGTGATATTTCCATACATGCATACAGTAGGCACTAACCACCCTCCTCATAACACCCTTCCCCCTCTCTAGTATCCTCTGCTCTATCTTCAGATTCTACATATGAAGGGCTTTTTTATTACTAAGATGGATGTGGTGGCACATTCCTGTAATCCCAGCTACTTGGGAGGCTGAGGCAGGAGGACTGCAAGTTGTAGGCCAGCCTGGGCAACTTAGCAAGACCCTGTCTCAAAATATTGAAAAAAAAAGTGGGGGGTGCTCGGAATGTAGCTCAGTGGTAAACTGCCCCTAGGTTTAATCCTCAAAACCACACACACACATTTTAACGTTAAACCACAATAAATATTTTAGATAAGAAAATATCTAAAGGGGGAAAACCCAGGAGAGAGCTGTAACTAATTCTGGTCTTGTATTTGAAAAAGACCCATGAAAAGCAAAAGGGGAGTTCTGTTCTCCCTGTGGTATCTAGGAATCTGGTGAAGCCATGGGGAAGAATGGCCCTAGGTGCTTGGTGCCTAGTTCATGGGAAAGGGGAATGAGGACAGAGGGTTTGGTTAGTTGAAAAATGGCTTCACAAAGATTTACCCAAAGATAATCCTAGGACCTAGGAATATTACCTTATATGGCAGAAAAGAAAAGAGAATATTACATGTATCATATAGCAAAAGATGTGACTAAGTTGAGGAGGCTCTTTCCTTTATTCCTTTCTAGGTTGTTTTTTTTGCAGTACTGAATAGTAAACTCAGTACCTATTGCATATCACGTAACAGGCAAGTGTTCTACCACTGACTTTCTTCTTCTCAGTCTTCTCCTTTCTTTTCTTCTTATTCCTCCTCCCCCTCTTTCTTCTGCTTTTTTTTTTTTCCATTTTATCTGGAGTCAAGTTCTTGTTAAACAACCTGGGCTGGCCTGGTACTTGAGATTCTCCTGCCTCTGCCTCCCAAGTAGGCAGGACTACAGGCGTGTGCCATTATACCGCGCTAAATGAAGATTAAGAGGAGTTTGTCCTGGATTATCAAGGTGGGGCCCAAATGCAATCACTGGTATCTTTATACCACAGAGGCAGTTTTGACACAGCCCACGGAGGGGAAGTGATGTGAAGCAGAGGCAGCAAGAGGAGGCTGAGGCCCCTGGCCAAAGAATGCCTGAGGCATTTTGACCGGAGGTCAAAGGAGACAAGGAGCCTCTGCAGAACCTCTGTAGGGAGTGTGGCCACACTGACATTTTGATTTCAGACTTCTGAATTGTGAGAGAATACATTTCTGTTGCTTGAAGCTAAATTTGTGGTAATTTGTTCCAGCAGCCACAGGAAATGACTACAATGGGTAATATGTGGTGGGGAGAGCCAGGAGGAAAAGAAGTTGTTTTGCTGCATATTTAAGGGAACGAGATCCCAGTGTCAGGGCACAAGGTAGTTCTGGGAGTTGGCAAAGTCCAGCGACACCCTGCAGTGGGTGGAAGTCGAAGATGTCTTCCATTCTGCATGCCCTGGCATCGCTCCTGTGGTTTTATTACTTTACATGGCAAATGGATTTTTTGTTTTTTTTAAAGAGGGACAGTGTGAGAGAGAGAGGAGACAGAGAGAATCAATTTTTATTGAGTTTTTCACATGGCTTTCGTTGCTCTGACACTCAGTTTTGTACCTGGTGCTGGGGTTTGAACCCGTGTACTTGTGCATGCCAGGCAAGTGCTGTAATCGCTGAGCCACCACTCCAGTCCCGGCAAATGGATTTTTGCAGATATAATTAAAGTTACTAATCAGTCAAATTTATTTATTTATTTATTTTTGATACCAGAGATTTAACCCAGGGGCACTTAAACACTGAGCAACATCCCCAGCCCTCTTTTTATTTTTTGAGACAAGGTGTCACCAAGTTGTTTAAGGCCTCACTAAGCTGCTAAGCCTGGTTTTGAATTTAAGATCTTCCTGCCTCAGGCTCCCGAGCTGCTGGGATTACAGGCATGCGCCACCTGTAATGCCTGACTCAGATGATTTAAATATTGGGAGATTACTGTGTGGTGGCCCTAACTTAATCACATGAGCCCTTAGATGAAGAGGGTTTTCTTCAGTTGGCAGCAAAGGACACAGCAAGATGCCCTCCAGCTGACCTGGAAGGAAGCCTATGTCTTGCTGTGAGCTGTCCTTTAGCGGGTGGGGAGGGGAGTTAATCTCAGCTGAGAGTGGCTTCAGTCTGATAGCCAGCAGGAAAATGGGGACCTTAGTCCCATAGCCAGAAGGAAACGATTCTGCTGACAACCGATGAGCTTGAAAGAGGACCCTGAGACTTGGATGAGAAACCGCCTCAGTCAACACCTTGATTTCAGCCTCAATACCTTGCGAAAGAACCCAGCCACACTGTGCCCAACTGCCAACCTACTGACCTATACGCTTGAAGATTGAATGCTAAGTGTGTGGCGATTTGTTGTCCAGCAATAGATACTTAATATACAACCCTACCTGAGGAACCGATCTGCAGTGGGGAGGCAGGGTGCAGAGTCGAAAGAGTTCTCTCCAGGACCTTGCCTCTACTCATTCCTGTCTTCATCACCCATCACACACAGGATCTACCAGAGCCCAGGACACAAGTTTCTCTTATCTTACTGATCCAAGTTAATCCTGAAGAAATCAAGTTCTCAGAAGCCCTGTAGGCAGGTGCTAAACTCATGTGAAGTGGAAAAAACTTGCCCATTCCCCAATGGGATTCCATGCTATGGTGGAAGACAGACAGACAGACAGACAGACAGACACACACACACACACACACACACACACTATAGCTGAAGGCTAAGACGTATTTTAACACCTTTTCAAGTTGGAAAAAAAAAACTGCAGACATTCATCATCTAACCAAGAAAAACTATACTAGACGCAGACAATAAATCTCTCTTGCTCCAGTCCTGTGAATTCCCTTTAAGTGTCTGGAATGTGCTGGACTTTTCCCTGCTTGAAGGCATTTTCACATGCTTTCCTTGTCTGAAATATTCTTTCCATCGTCCTTCAAATGGCTGATTCCTTATCTTTAAGATTTCAATTTGAATATAATCTCCCCAAAGACCCCTTGCCCCCTCGCCTTTCGTTTTCCTGACCACCCGATCTAAACTTGGTCTCCACCGTTAGTTTTGCAATCTCCTCGCTGCTTTCCGTCGTGGCGCCTTATCACACCTTCTAGTTATATATTGATTTCCTTTTCTACTTGCTCGTCCACTGGACTATAGCTTTGCGTATTATTCAGTGCATTTTTAGTTGCAAGTAACAGAAACACCCCTCGGTTTGCTTAAACTATCAAAGAGGGGTCCCTGTGGAACTCAAAATTCCTGTGTCACCGAGGCCAGGAATGAGAAGCATCGCAGGAGTTTTCAGCCCTTGCAAGATTCCAGCCACTTAAGAAATCTGGGAGGCCTCCATTCATATTTCAGATTTCTAGGAAAGAGAACCTGACAGGTCAGGCGGTGTTGAGTTCCTGCCCTTGG
Source organism: Aplodontia rufa (assembly GCA_004027875.1). Taxonomy (NCBI): domain Eukaryota; kingdom Metazoa; phylum Chordata; class Mammalia; order Rodentia; family Aplodontiidae; genus Aplodontia; species Aplodontia rufa. Next base: position 15,155 of record PVKS010010748.1, read on the forward strand.
GCATCACGGAGAATTCTTTTTTTTTTTTTAATTAAAAAAAATTTTTTAAGAGAGAAACAATTTTACTTAGTTTTTCACATGGCTTCTGTTGTTCTGACACTTCATTGTGTACATAGTGCTGGGGTTTGAACCTGTGTCCTGGTGTATTCCAGGCAAGCACCGTAACTGCTAAGCCACTGCTCTAGCCCCTGTCACCTGCAGTTCTGAGGTCAAGAAAACACAATCTGTTATGGTGTTAGCAGAAGTGGGGAAGTAGGCCAAATGCTGGAATGGAGCGGGACATATAATATCACCAGTTTTTATTGAACATGGATTACGAGTAAGGCTCTGGGCTGAGCAACCTTGCTTAAGTCTCTGATGTCTTCAGTCCCCACAGATCTTTCCAGTCTTGAATGACTCAAGACCCCAGCAGGTATTGCTGTCAAGAAGCCAAGTACCACTGTGCCTAGGAACACCAGATGCCGTAGGCTAATCCAGGGCACACTTCAGAAGACAATTGGGGGAGCCGGATATAGTGAGAAAAACTGGGGGTCCAGAGACAAACTTTAGTACGAATCTGTTTTTCTGGCCTTGATTTCCTCAGCTATAAAATGGGTGTAAGTGTGTGTGTGTGTGTGTGTGTGTGAACACTTTGTAAGGATATTGATTGGCGGGCTGGTAAAGCTTTCCAGGGGTTCCTTCCCACCACATCATCTTACTTTATTTTCTGCATGCTGCCCGTCATCGGCACAGACTCTTTTATATAGTTATTTATTCACTTATCTGTTTCCCCACCAGAATGTAAGTTCCAGGAGGGCAGAGACTTACCTGTCTTGTTCAAGGCTGTATTTTAATTGCCTGGTGTGAATTAGATGCTTATCAATTATTTTTGAATATTTGAATGTGGGAATGAGCAAATGGAAACACCAGAGGGATCAGAAGGGACAAAAGCAGGGTCATGTTTCTCTGGGGTTCTCTGAAGATGCCAGGACACTGGTGGCAACAGCTAATGAGTCAGGAATCCTGATGGAAGGGTTGCCTTGGTCTTTAATCAAGCAGGTGCTTGGCAGTGGTCTACTTGAAGAAGAAGCAATTTCCTTAACGCTGCTTGGGAGTGGGAGGGTGAAATGACATAATGTGTAAATAAAGCACCTGACACATAGTAGGTCCTCAGCAACATCAATTCTAGAAATTAGGCTGAGACCAGCCCAATTCACGTTTTTCTTTCTGAACTTGCTGAACATAGCTAAGAGAGAAACTGCGAGTCTCAGAATCCCTGCCGGCTTTGGCCCCTCGTATTTCCTTTTTTCTTCAAGAAAAAATTTCCCTTAAGGCTCAACACTGGGGTAACTCAATTGCCCTGTGAACAGCCAATCTTCCTGTCATGTAGAGTAATCTAGGGGCTCTCCTGTGACAAAGTTCAAGGAAGAAATGATGCTTGGCCCTTTATTCTGGCTTCCTGCCTGCTTTGAAATTAAATACCCATTTATGGCCCAGAGAAGGATGGGTGAACCGCACCAGAAAGTTCTCAAGCAAACGTCCTCTGTGGGTCTGGCAGAGGATTCCCCTGAACAACCTGGGCAGTTTCCACTCACAGGACTCCCGGTGACCCAAAGGGATCCAGGACTGCAGGGGCCAGCAGCAAGGCTTCCGAAGCAGCCTTCACTTAGACGCAGCAGGTTAGATTTCAGCAGACGACTTTAGCGTTACCTCTGAGATATTTTTACTTTTTAAAGTACTTCGGCCTGTTTTATCTTGGAGAAAACTCATGTAGGATCCCATTGGGAGTCATCTCAAATTTTAGATTTCAGAAGTCCAAAGACGGAAAGGCTGGGGAATTTCAGTAGATTTCATTGGCTTGAACCTCCTGCCTGTGAGAACTGGGGGAGGAAGGGGTTACTACACCCCTCAGTAAAATGAAAATCATAAGCAGCTCCTGGGTGTACGCTGAGGATCGAATGATTGGGGACAGCGCCTGGCACATGGTGACATTCCATAAATATTTATTTCCTCTTTTCCCTTTCTTTGGTTTTGCAAAATGTCTATCTTCATTCACTGGGGAATACAAGAACATGATTTCAAAAACTCAAATTTACACACAGATTACAGTGAAAAGAAACTGTCCCTCCCACTCCTAACCCTCATTCCCCTCGCAGAAATTATTTCCACTTTCTTGTGCATCCATCCAGATAATCAATATAGATATACATTCGTATTTTTATATATGCACTTTTGAAATAACAAATGGTTGCACACAACACATTTCTGTGACTTTCTCTTAAAAAGATAACAGCCTTACTGAGAAAGAATGCACATCCGGCACAATTCACCCATTTAAAGTGTGCCTTGCCTTTTTATGCATCGTTTATCTCGGATAGTTCCATATCAGTGTGACTGCACTCATCTCACTCCACCGTGGAGGTGTCCCTTAATTTCATTTACTCAGTCCCGTATTGCTGGACCTGAGGTTGCGGCCAGCACTGTAATGAATAATGCGTATCCTTGGATGGGGGTCTTGCCGCGTGTCCAAATATTTCTCTGAAATCTCTTCCTGCCCCTGTGCCTTCACCGGGAGTACAGACCTGCCCCACCAGCTCTGCTGTTATTGTAACCACATCCCTTGCAAACCGACATGTGTGTGGCGCTGCCAAAACACACCCTCACGCTGGTGTTGCCGTTGGCTCACGGTTTTACCGTATAATCTGTGATTCACTCATTATCATCATTACTACTGTTATTGAGACTGAGCATCATGATGCTTGGCAGTAAGGTGACAAGGAAAAATGGGAATATTTGTGGCTTCATTTTTTTTTCTTTTTTCTTTTTTTGTACCAGGGTTTAAACCTAGGAGTGCTTAACCACTGAGCCACATCCTCAGCCCTTTTTACTTTTTTATTTTGAGACACAATTTTGCTAAGTTGCTTAGGGCCTCGTTAATTTGCTGAGGCTGACTTTGAACTTGTGCTCCTTCTGCCTCCGCCTCCCGAGTCTCAGGATTACAGGCATGAGCCACACCTGACTAAGTTTGACGTAACACTATTTACTAGTTGTCAAGACTGGGTTTGGCAAGCCATAATCATGGACACGCCTGTGAGGTTGTAAAGTCAGTTTCTCTCCATTTCTCCTGCCTACTGTTTTTGTGTTTTGTTGGTGGTGTTGGGGATGGAACCCAGGGCCTCATGCATACTGGGCTAAGCCACATCCCCAGTTTCCGTTGCCCACCCTTCTTAGAAATGAACTTGTACAGGTTTGGATGGAGCTCATCCTTAGTTACTAGAACAGTTCTCCTGGACAACCTGAGGCTGAAGTGAGAACAGAGGTTTGATGATAGCAGCAGGAATTCCTGTGGAAGCTTTTACCACTCACCAGGCACAATTCTAAGCCCTTCCCTCACATGTTAACACAGTTGCTCCCTACGACATCCCCAGGAGACAGGAGCTATCAAGATCACAATCATCCCCATTTTACAGATGAGGAAATGAGGCATGTGAAGCTTCTGTAACTTGTCCAAGGTCCTCCAGAGTTGGGGAGCCAGGATCCACCTGGCAGCTCAGCTCCTTTGTGTGGCTGACTGATCTCTGCTGCTACAGAGATTGCAGGGGCCAAGGCACTATGTCTAAGCACAGTGGAGGGTGAGGATCCAGTCCCCAGCACAATGCTGGGCACACAGAGGGCATGTGATACATCATATTATTCCTAACCACATATCCCTGCTCCTTGTTACCTTCTTCCATACTCTCGTGAAGGATGGTTTTTTTTTTTTTGTTTTGTTTTTTTTTTTTTTTTTGTGTTGAGGATTGAACCCGATTTTTGATTTTGAGACAGGGTCTAAGTTGCTGAGGCTGGCTTTGAACTTGCTATCCTCCTGCCTCAGCCTCCCGAGTTGCTGGGATTACAGGGTGCACCCCGATGCCCGGCTCATGAAGGCTTTTAAGGTTGCCCTGTGAAAACACAACATACCTGGGAAAACCCAGAACTCCTGTTCGGTGGAAGGAAAGGGCCCTGGGCTCCGTTCTGTACCTTGCTTGCTGTGTGGCTTTGGCCAAGTTCCTTTATTTTTACTCTTTCTTTCTCTTTTCTTCGAGGTGCCAGGGATGGAACCCCAGGGCATGACACATGCTAGGCAAGCGCTCTGCTACATTCCCAACCCCAACTGTCAGTGTTCCCATCTGTAAGAGGGGTATAATGAGAGAGACTTGGATGTCTCATGAATGGCTGCGCACATTAAATGATGAACTGAGGAACTCAACTCGGGCTGAGGCAGGGAGGTTGTGGGGAATGGTGGCTCATCCACAGACCCGGGGATCTATCAGCTTGGCTTCAAACCCCTCCTCTGCCATTTACCAGCAGGGCCTAGTTGGGCGAGCGGTCTCTCCTGTCTGAGCCTCAGTGCCTGTAAAATGGAGCTTTGAATGGGACTTCCATGGTAGAGTTATCACAACAGGTAAATGAGACGTGCTTGTAAAGCACCTAAAAGTGAGTGTAGGGGTCTGGCTCGGTGGCCCAGTGGTTATGGAGCTGGCCCGGCATGTGCAAAGACGTGGGTGTGACCCCCAGCACCACGTCCACAAGATGTTCTGTCTCATCTTGAGTCCAGAGCAATGGAATTGGCTATCTGTGGACTGAGACCTCTAAAACTGCGAGTGCTAAATAAACTTTTCCTCCTTTAAAATTGTTCTTGTCAGGTCTTTTGGTCACAACAACACAAAATTTGATTGAAACATACAGCTATACTTATAGTCTGGATCCCTTTAAATGGTTACATTTGTCAGGGTTCTCACCTTACAGCCTGCTGTGTTAGTTTGCTAGGGCTGCTGAATCCTGCCTGGGTGGCTTCAACAACAGACCTTTATACAGTTTGGAGGCTAGAAGAACAAGATTGAGGTGCTGGCAGGGTTGTTTTCTCCCGAGGCCTTGGCTTTAACTCCTAGATAGTCTTCTCCATGTCTTGCTGGGGTCTTTTCTCTGTGCGCACCCATCCCTGCTATCTCTACGTTTCCAAATTTTCTCTTGCAAGGACATCAGTCAGACTGGATTGGCGCTCACCGTTAACCGTTTCTTTAAAGACCCCAACACATGAATTGAGGAGGGGCACGATTTGACCCGTAATAATGTCCTAATATCTACCTGAAAGGATTATTTTGAAGATTAAGGAAACCAAGCATGCAACAGGTTGGTGACTGTCTGTCCATAGCGAGTGCTGAATAAGTGTTATTTTCTTTCCTTTGTTTAGAAAACATTTCATAAAGAATGGTGAGCTCCATCCTCAGCTGGTGGTGACCACAGTGGAGTTTGGAGAGTTGATGGGACTTCTCACCAGCTTAAGGAGAAAGTTTCCTTCCCAGGGCTTGCCTAGTACAGTGGTTCTCAAACTTGAACGTGCATATAATGCCCCGAGGCGTGGTTAACACCGGGAGAGCTGACTCAGGGGATCTGGGGTGGCTGAGAATTGGCATTTGTAGAAAGCTCCCAGGTGATTCTGGTCCAGGAACCACCAGCCTAGTACATTCCTTGTGTATCAGCAGCTCAGAATGAATAACACAGCAGTGCGGGCCTCGTGCAGGGAGCGCTTGGGGAGTTCATGGTCTGCATGTGTGTACTGGCCTGCATTTCTCGAGTGTCCATCAGGATGACCCGAAGTGAACTTTTGCATCCTTCTTCACTTTCCTCCACGGAAGCACAAATGTTTTTCCAAGCAGTTTGCAAGGAGTTAATCCCATTTAGCTCCTTTGCCCTTCCTCTGCTCCCTTCCACCCCGCCTTCCACCTGGTCTGCGCTGGCAAAGCTGAGTTAGTCAGGTGCAGCCAGCTCCCAGACTGCTAGAGAGGGATTCAGAGTGACAGAGCTGGCCCCTGCACAAGGCACAGCTCCTGTGGAGGGAACAAACCCGGAGCCTTAGGCATCTTTTCCCAGATGATGGGAGAAGGGAAGGATTTTCTCCTTCTCATTTAAGTAGTTTTTACGTATCTAAAGATGTTTTATAGAAACAGAAATTGTACCTGATAAAGTGCCTGAATTAATCATTTGATGTGTTTAAGGGAGGCATTTGCAGGGCAATGTATCCTGATGGGTAATAAATGGCAGAGGATGATTTCAAAGGATTCTTTTTAAGCACAATGAGAAAAAAAAGAGTGACTTTCAGTTTTTTTTTCCCTATGAATAAGTGTATATTTAATCCTAATAGTATTTGCTGAAACAGTTTTGGCTAAAATCCAAAGGGAGTTTTCAGAGTGGGCCAATTTCTTCTTCTATCTGCCTCACTGACTTAGCCATCAGACAAGCAATTCAGTTCCATAAACATTTATGGAGCTCCTACTGTGTGTTGGGCACTGGACTGTGGTCCAAGGAACTCAGAGGTAAACCAGAGACCCAACCAGTGACAATGATACGTGACAGCAAGGCAGATTCCTTTCTGTTCTCTCAATTTATGAATTATCTTAGTAAATCACTACTGAGCACCCATTAAGTCCCATATTGTTCTCCTTGATAAGGAAGCACATCTTCTATGCAACTTGTACTAAAATCTACAAAAAAATCTATAGTTTTAAAGTCATGTGTATCCTAGAGAAGTCCCTGAACATTTTATTCTTCTTCTTCTCCTTCTTCTTCCTCTTTTGAGAGAGAGAGGGACAGTGAGAGAGAGAAAGAATAAATTTTATTTAGTTTTTCATGTGGCTTTTGTTGCTCCAACACTTTGTTACGTACGTGTGCTGGGGTTCAAACCTATGTCCCTGCATATGCAAGGCAAGCACCAAACCTGCTGAGCCACTGCTCCAGAGACCCCTGCGGAACGAACGTCTTCTTGAGGAAAGAAAACACAGCTTTCATGACATTTTCACAGGTGTTTTATGGGCATGTTCAAGTTGAAGAGGTCTCTGGTTTAGAATGCAAGGATTCACTTCAATTCATTTTTAAGGAAAGTAATAGTTCAATACTAATGATACTTCAAACAGCATCTTAGGGGCTGGAGTGCTGGCTCAGTGACTGTGGCACTTGCCTGGCATGTGCGAGGTTACCGGTTCAAACCCCAGCACTACATACACAACAAAGTGTCAGAGCAACAAAAGCCACATGACGAACCAAATAAAAATTGATTCTTCTTTTCTCTCTCTCACTGTCCCTCTCTCTCTTTGAAAAGAAAGAAAAACAAAACAAAACAAAAGCAACGTCATAGTTATCAAATGACAGGCGACCATTCTTTTTTTTGGAGGGATGTTAATGTCACTCTCATTCACATGCATTACAAATGTGCTCACCAGGAACAGCCTACAGCCTGAGTCCCCTCACGGTGAGGATGCGTCTCTCACCCATCATGGGCAGTTTTGGCAAAAACCCGGCCAAGGGCAGCTGGCATAGGTGGGGCAGGGGAAGACCTTCGAAGTTGGACTTGTTGGCATGTGCACAGCAAACCCAAAGTTCTACTTTAACCAATTACACCAAGACGCGTTGAAAAGAAGCCCGCGGTAGAGGGGGTGGTTGGTGTGATAGGACAGCCACAGGGAACATGGTGGGTGAGCAGCAGAGGAAGGTCCTGATGGAGAGCATGCGCTTCGTCTTCCTGTGGGCTCCAACTGCAGCTGGATGGAAAAGCTGCCTTCTAGAGAAACAGCCCAGCGAAGGTCGTGATTCAGCAACCTTTCCCACATAGCAGGGCGCGCACACTTTCATTTTCGTGAAAAGATATCTCCCGTCTTTATGGTGCTGAGTCACTGTTTCTGAATTAGGACTGGGTTATTTTGAGTTACCAGACAGAGAAGATGTTTTTGGCAAGAAAGCTTATTGAGTCGTTTCTTGTGATCCTTCAAGAAAACCCTGAGCCTAGACCCGAGGCCAGAGCCACTATCTATGAAGGATGTTTTGCAAAGAAGGAATTGTCATTTTTTTTTAAAGAGAGAGGGACAGTGAGAGAGAGAGAGAGAGAGAGAGAATCAGTTTTGTTTAGTTTTTCACGTGGCTTTCATTGCTCTGACACTTGGTTGTGTACATGGTGCTGGGGTTCAAACCCACGTCCTAGCCAGGCAAGGGTTCCAACCTCTGAGCCATTGCTCCAGCCCTTCTCTAGCATTTTGTGAGGAAAAAGTGTTCTAGGGTGTTCTCACTCTAGCTTCTAGACTGGGGAATAGGAGTCCAGGAAGTTTCCCAGGAAGGGCCAGCATGCTGAGTCCTGCAGGAGCTGTTCTCAGCAGAAGGAGGAGCAGGAAGAAGCAGAGGCCAGGGGAGTGGGGCAGTTTGTGGACTACAGCGAATCCAGCAGCTAAAATGTGGTGGGTAAAGGTAACACGGGCTGCTGGGGATGTAGCTCAGATGTAGCTACTTGATATGCACATCTCCAGGCCCCGCACTGGGGGCTGGGGTGGTTGCGGAAGGGAAGGCATGGACTGGATTGCCTTAAGCAACAGCGGTAATGGTTACTCCAAGACACATTGAAAAGAAGGCAGCAGGAGAGGAGGGCTTAAGCAAGGGGGCAGTTTGATTTAACATTTGAGAAAGAGCCTCTGGCTGCATTTTGGAGAATGGATGAAAGACAGAACGATCAGAAATAGGAAGGCCAGGTAGGAAGGAGCATTTTGTTGACTTTGTTTTAGAGATTATTGCACTATCATTCTTTTTTTCTTCTTTTTCTTTTTTCTTTTGGTTCCAGGGATTAAACTCAGGGATGCTTTCCTACTGAGCCACATCCCCAGCCCTTAGTTGCTTAGGGCCTTGCTAATTTGATGAGGCTGGCTTTGAACTTGTGATCCTCCTGCCGCAGCCTCCCAAGCAGCTGGGATTACAGGTGTGCACCACCATCTCGGCAGGTGCACTATTATTCTTAGGAATGTTATGTTTCTTAACGGCCCCCAAGGAGAGAGTGATGTGGCTCACAGGGATGAACTGCTAAGGGTGGAATTCTCTGCCCTTGCCTGGACACCTTCCTTGCCATTTGCAAACCACATCAAAGCCAGCTGCCTTCCTGGGGGAAGAGCATCAGTGAGGAAAGCAAGTGGGAGAGGACGTTCAGGGAGGCCGAGGCAGAGGAGCGGCAAGGGGAAACCCTGGCCTGCCGCCTCAGGTGCACGCTGAAGTTATCCAGGGCCTCCTGAGGCCAAGGCCTCAATCCAGACCAGTTGAATACAAATTTCTAGGACCACGGCAGAGGCATCAGCATTTTCCAAGCTTCCACAGTAACTCCAGCACTCAGCCATGATTGAGAACCGTGTCCTAAACTGCTGCTCCTCAAAGTTCTGCTCCATGGACCCGCAGCACCTGGGAGCCTGTTAGAAATGCAGACTCTAGGGGCTGGAGCGGTGGCCTTGCATGCGTGGGGATGCGGGTGCAGACCCCAGTACCACACAAACAACAAGTGTTGGAGCAATGAAAGCCACAGGAAAAGCGGAATAAAGTTGATTCTCTCTTTCTCTTTCGCTGTCCCTCTCTCTCTTTAAAAAAAAAAAAAAAGCAGATTCTCAGGTTCCACTCACACCTGCTGCATCAGAGCCTGTATTTCACGGAGGTCCTCTGGTGACACTGAGTGAACATTGGATCATTTAGGATTTTTTTTTTTTCAGGGCTGAGGACCAAACTCGGGGCCTTGTGCGTGCTAGGCAAGCACTGTGCCACTGAGCTAAATCCCCAACCCCGGATTTTTTTTCTTTTTAATACAAAGAAAATCTCAGCTCCTGGATCCCACTTCCAGAAATTCTGGTGTGGTGGGTTTGGGGTGCGGCCTGGGCAACAGGATTTTCTAAAGCTCCATAAGTGATTCCCAAGTGCAGCCAGGGTAGAGTAGAGCCCAAATTCCAAATGTTATTCACAGCCCTGCAGCTTCAAATGGAGAGCGGAAGGTTGAGGACTACACAGACAGTGCCAACTTACAACGAGGGTTCCACTTAGGATATTTTGACTTTATGGTGGTTAAGTAAACAGTCAACAGTTCAACTCTGAACTTTGATCTTTTCCTGGGCTATAGATATGCCATATCATATTGCACAATGTTGACCAGCAGGGAGTCACAACTCCAGGTCAACCACATGACCACAAGGACCAACAGACCCTCTGTTGCACCCTGTGCTGCTGAGCTAGGATGTGCGGGTCGTTGGGGGCATAAACACCTTGTCGACGTCCGATTCTTTCAATTTGTAATGGGTTCATCCTAATATGACCCTGTCCTAAATCAAGGATCATCTGAACAAACCTAGAATGTTATAAGTAAATGCAAGATGAGTAAAGTTATGAAGCATTTGGAATACTTGATTATTATGCTGTGTCCTCTGCAGAAAATCATTTCTGTAATTGAAATGTCCAAGACTAAGCAAGCAGAGTATTTGTTTTGAGATATATTCCACGGTCTACTTGCCATTTATAGCCCTGTCTCAGGAATCCAGCCTTATGTGCCTAAGGTTGTGCAGCTACACAAAGTGCACAGTAACACCCAGCTGAGGGGTCAGTGAAGGCAGCTCTGGTGTCAGCAGTTCCTAAGTGACCGTTGGGGACCTTGCCACCAATGCTCATTCCTTTGTGTGACCTTAATACCTTTGTGTGTGGACCTGGCGGACGGTTTCTAATAGAAGACGGCAAAAGCCATGGGATGCCACTTCTGAGATCAGGCTACAAAAAGACCGCGGCTCCCATCTTCCTCCCAGATCATGTGGTGGGAAAGCAGCTTGTGTCGTGAGTGGTCCTATGGAGACCTCTCAAGGCAGGGAGCCCATCTCTCCGGGCAACAGCCAGGTCCTTCCAGGATGTGTGGATCCTGCCCAGGTTGGGCACCCAGATGAACGCAGCCTTGTGGAGCCCCCGAGTCCTTCACGGCCTGACTTCAAGAGCCACATAGCATCACTACCACTGAATTCTAATGTTTAACCTGGATTCAAGGAGAGGGGAATAGGCTACCTAACAACGGGACAAGTGTTATTCACATTGTAAGAGTATTCAGTTGGGAGATTCTATGTTAGTGTGTATCTGTATGCAGAGAAAAAGATATTCTCTATATCCATCACGGCATGGCTCATAAAGGCCCCTCAACCAGCTTCAGATTTAAATCAGGCTGTGCCTGTGAGATGGAACAGCTCCCACAGAGCAGACCCTTTCCCCAGATACTTAACAGCTCTGACCAGAACCTTCTGTGTTGTATTTATTTGGTTATCCATCTTTGCAAAATACAATCTGTCACAAAGTATTCGCTGCTCCTATAATCACTGTTAGCATTAGTAGCAGTAATGGTACTCTGTGGCAGCTCAGCCACTTGGGCCTGGGGATGGATGAGGAACAGTGTGCTGGCTAGGGCTTTGGAGAAGTCAGATGTGGGTTGGAATGTCAGGGTTATCTATCTCTCTTTGTTGTTGTTGTTGTTTTTAAGAGAAAGGAGAGAGAATCAATTGTATTTAGTTTTTCATGTGATTTTTGTTGCTCCAACACTTTGTTGTGTACATGGTGCTGGGGTTCAAACCTGAGTCCTTGAACATGCCAGGCAAGCGCTGCAACCACTGAGCCACCACTCCAGTCCCAGGATTATCTCTTGCACAGGGTCTTTTGAACCATTTTTTCCTCTCTTTGAGTCTGCTTCTTCATCTGTATAATGGAGACTGTAATACCTACCAGGCAGGGAGGTGTGAGCAGGCAGGGACTCTAGGAAGTCCCCAACTTAAGGCCAGAGTACAAACAATGGGAACATTTAGGAAATGGCCTTCCTAGGCACAGCTGGGAAGGAGAACTTGAGCCAAAGACCTTCTGCACTTCCTCTCCCACCTGAAAAAGTCTCCTTACTCACCTAAATGCTGCCCAGGAAGCTGCCTGAAGCCACCTAGGCTGGGGCTTAGAGTGAGCCTAAAGGGTTAAGGCGCTCTGGCTTTGGAAGCAAAGGGCTGAGCAAAGCGGAGATGGGCTGGGAAGGGCCAGGCGCCATTAGCATGCAGCTGGCTATCGCTGCCCACCGATGCAGGCTCAGCTGTTACTTCTCCCAGAGCCAAAGAAGGATGAAAAATGGTGGTGAGAGCTGTTGGTGGAAAGGGTCTCGTGGTGGGAGCTGTCCTATCTTTAGGAGAGTCCTGATTTAAATCTGAGAGGGAGCCCCTGGAGGGGGTTTTGTGAGCCATGCAATGCTAATTAACTCCATTGTTATATTTTGTTTTCAAAACGAGAGTCCCTCTGGGTTTGGATTACTTTCTTTTGCAAGAATTTAAAATTTTGCACCAGTGTGGAAGTCCTGCCAATAGCCTGGGCGGAAGGGCCTGGAAGTAGGATAGGTGGAGAGACTAGTCTCAGGCAAGTGAGAGACTGACAACACTCCGAAATCAGAATCTTTTTTTTTTTATTCTTCATTTTATATAAACCGTTCTCAAGCTCCCTGAGTTATGTCTTAGCAGTTAGAGCTTTTTAAAAGAAAAAGCTGGGAGGCAAGGGACCCCAAACCAAAGAGCTAACCCTCAGAGACTGGGAGGCACGTGCGTGGAAGGGCTGATTAGTTGACGCCAAATTTCCTGCAAAAGCAGTTCCAGAAAATTCAAGTTCCTTCTGCCAAATGCTTGGACTCTCTAGGTGCCAAGAAGGAAAGGAAGGACCAGATGAGAAATCTGGGCAGGGAGCCCTTCCCTGCCAACCGCCAGAACCAACCCCTCCAACTTGATCTGATCTCAGAGAGAATCAAGTGATTCAAAAGCTAGTTGGGAACACAATTGTTCCAGGGCCTTCTGGATTACTTCTAATTCAGGCTCTGACTCACCAGGCTGGATTCGCTCCAGGCTGAGCGGGAGCCAGCGGCTCAGGGTGACCACACGGCTCTAGTCACCCAGCAAGCAGCAAGCCCAAATCCTAGTCAGAGAGGAATCACAGAATCCAGATTTTTGTCCAAAGAGCAAAAGACAGCTAGAGTTTGGGAGATTAGCTGACAACCGTCAAGCTTCCAAGGCTGAGTTGAGAGAGAGGCTCAGGTCTTCTAGTAGTTGGTTGGCATCCTAAAGCAGCTCAGGAGGCAGAGGCAGGAGGATCAGAAGGTCAAGGTAAGCCTCAGCAATTAGTGAGATCCTGTCTCAAAACAGAACTTAGAACGGGCTGGGGATGTGGCTCAGTGGTAAACTGACCCTGGGTTAGATCCCTAGTACAAGAAAAAAAGGGAAAGCTTGGCTGTTCCTGGTTGGGACACTGTGTGTGTGTGGTGGGCAGTGGAGGTTGGGGAATGGGAGGGCAGGTAGTATAGCGGATAGGAACTAAGAGTAGTTTGACTATTTCAGTGACTTTAGACTTGAGTCATTCCACATGGTAGCCACTAAATGAAAATGCCATTGAGCCCTTGAAATGTGGCTAATCAAAATTGAGATTTCAGGGCTGGAATGGTGGCTCAGCAGTTAAGTTGCTTGACTTGCATGTGTGAGGACCAAAGTTCAAACCCCAGCACCACAAACACAACAAAAACCAGATGAAGAACTAAATAAAACTGATTCTCTCTATCCTTTTCTCTCTCTTAAAAAAAAAAGAGACTTCAAAGACTAAGTATGAAAAAACAATGTTAATTGTTTTCTAATTATTTATATTGACTACATGTTGGAAATAAATGTTTGGAGATGCTGGATTAAATAAAATTATAAATAATTTAATTTTCCCTTTTAAAAAATGTGGCAACTAAGAAAGTTAAAAATTACACACGTGACTCACATTTTTGTGGCCCATCTTTTTCTTTTTTTAATTGTACAACTTTAGACCTATCGGGGCTCATTTCCTCCTGAAGAGTAGGGAAGAACACACAGGATGTGGGTCTTGATTATGTGTCCTTGAAACTCTGGATCTGCCATGAATTGGCTGTAAGATTTCTTCAAGTTACTTAAACTCTCCAGGCCTTAGCTTTCCTATGTATAAGTGGGGATGGACATCAGCACACGAGTAGTTGAAACTTAAATGAAATGTACCAAAAAAGCACACAAAACAGCCTTTTGGCACACAGGAAATACTTGATACACAGTGGCCTTCATTATTATCTAGTCTTAAAAGTTTCTCACAAGGGGGCTGGAGCGGTGGCTCAGTGGTTACGGTGCTTGCCTGGCATGTGCAAGGACTCAGGTTTGAACCCCAGCACCATGTACACAACAAAGTGTTGGAGCAATGAAAGACATATGAAAACTAAATATAATTGATTCTCTTTCTTCCTCTCTCACTGTCCCTGTCTCTCTTAAAAAAAAAAAAAAAAAAAGTGTCTTATAAGACCAAGAAGACTGGGGGAAGGCGGAAGTATGAGATTATTTTTGATTTTGATATCTGCTGTCAGGCAAGTGCTCTGAGGCCTCTCTGACTTTCTTCATAAGGAGGAATAAGTCAGCCAGCTTAGAAGGGGACACTTGTATTAAAGACGTTGGACTAAATCCTGCTGTCTGACCCCTGTGAGGTTCCACTCAAATTGCTCACCTAGCTCTGAGCTCTCTGGAACCCTTCCACTTTTCCACATCATTTAGAGAGGTCACAGGGTTTTCAAATGCCTGGCACCAAGGGAGCACTAGGGTACCATGAGGAACTTCTAGTTCAGTTGAACTGGGAAGACCTGAAGAAAGTCATTGCAAACATTCACGTTTTTTAAAGTATGCAAAGAATGGGAAAGAAAAATATAGAACCCTGGGTAGGGGTGGCATCAGGGCATACTGTTGAGGAATCGGGCAGGGCTTGCTTAGGGTGTGATTCGTGGGCTGAGGCACCAGGTAAACAAAGGGGGGCTGGCATACTGCAGGCAAAGCAGAATGAGCAAAGGCCCCGAGGCACCAGAGACTGACGGAACCAGGCAGCCAGGGAAGCTGAAGGCTTGTGAGGTTTATTTTAGGTGTCAACTTGGCTATGCTGTGGTGACTAGTTGCGTAGTCAGATGCTAGCGTAGAAGTTGTTGTAAATGGGTGACATTTAAATCAGTAGATTTTCAAGCAGATTCCTCTCCATAACTTGAGTGGCCTTGCCCCATCCACTAAGGGCCTTAAGAGAAAAACCCAAGGTTTCCCCAGAGAAGAAGGACTGTCATAGAAATCCTGCCTGTTTCCCAGACTGCTGGCCTGCCCCATGGATTTCAGACTCAAATTTACAACATCACCTCTTTTTTTTGTGGGGGGCAGGGGATATTGGGGATTGAACCCAGGGGTGCTTAACCACTGAGCCACATCCCCAGCCCTTTTTATTTTTTATTTTGAAAAAGGATCTTGTTAAGCTGCTAAGGGTCTCGCTAAATTGCTGAGGCTGGCTTTGAACGTGGAATCCTCCTGTTTCAGCCTCCTTAGTCACTGGGATTACAGGCGTGTGCCACCACAGCTGACTGCAACATCAACTCTTTTTTTTTTTTTTTTTTAAAGAGAGAGGGTCAGTGAGTGAGAGAGAGAGAGAAAGAGAAAGAGAATCAATTTTATTTAGTTTTACCTGTGGCTTTTGTTGTTGTGACACTTCATTGTGCATGTGATGGTGGGGTTTGAACCTGCATCCTTGTGTGTGCCAGGCAAGCAACGTAACTGCTGAGCCAGCGCTCCAGTCCCTGAAACATCAACTATCTCAATAGTTGCCCTCTGGATTTTGGACTCACCAGTCCCCATAGTCACCTAAGCCAGCTCCTGCGTGTGCATGTGTGTGCACACACACATACATACCTCGATAGGTATGTGTGCATTGATCTGCTTCTCTGGAGAACCCCAGTGGTTACAGGGGTCACAGATGGGTTAGGCAGAGTGATGGAGCTCTGTGGGCACAGGGGAGGAATGGGAAACACAAAAAACACAAAGGCTTGTGGCTGCACCAGGTGTGGCAATGAGAACACCATGCTAAGATTGATTTTTCATGTGGGGGAGATTACAGATTCAGCACCATTGATATGTATCGATGCTCACAAAACATCTGGGGTAGACTGGGTGTTGAAGTCCTGTTTTTCTCCTTCATCTGTATCTGTGACCTTCGCTTGTTTCTCTGGTTAAGGAAGCTCATCTACGTTGCCACTCCTTGAGTCTGGGCTGTGTTTGTGACTTGGTGTGGCTAGTAGAATGAAGTGGAAATGCTGGTGTGCCAGTTCTGGGCAAACACTTTGACCCCTGACCACATCCTGGGTGCCAGTTCTAAGCCTAGGTCTTATCAGGTCTTGTGTTTCTGCCACAGTCAGAAGAACATGCCCTGGCCAGGATGCCCAGCAGTGAGAGATGCTTGCAGGAGAACACAGCCAGGGCCAGCCTGGATCAGTCAGCATCCAGCTGAGCCCAAAGATATGAACAAACTCAACAAAGCTCAGCAAGACTGCCTGGTCAGGATCCTCTGTCACTTGAGCAATACTTATTTCTGTATGCCCCTGAGGTTTTGTGGTTGTTCCTTACACATCATTATTGTGGCAAAAGCTAGCCAATACAACAACACCAGAAAGTCTTTTTGAAATAAGCCCTTGCATGTTGAATTCTAGTGAACTTAGACTTGTTACAGGTGGGAGATGGAGATTTGTCAGCAGGTGCAAAGCAAATGACAGCCAATGAAATCACCAGGGGAGAAAGTAGTCCATGAACAGAACAGGTCCCCTGAAGGCCTTCAGCCCGTAATGATGGGCTAGAGGATGAGGAACCTGAAGAGAAGGTGGAGGGAGATGGTCTAAAGGGTATGAGACTAAGTAGGAGAACCTTGAACTTGAAAGCTGAGGATCTCAGGCTCTGAAACCTTGAGCAAGGTCTGCAGGCTAAGGCCGCATTGTCTCCCCATCTGGGGTCTCTGACTAGTGCTTTCGAAGCAAGTGTCTTCTAACGCACTATCCAGTTTTACTCTCCACTTCCTGTACAGCTGGAGCTTGGAGACACTTTCCCCACTCAGCTAAGGCATGGTCTGGGAGGGGAACCTCAAGGGGCCTCGTTTGTTACGGGGAAGTCATCTTTCTCTTGCCTCTGATTCAGTAGTGAGGGAGATGAACAGGTCACTCATTTTCCCTCAGTGAGAGAGGGAGAGAGAGAGAGAGAGAGAGAATTGACTTTTTATGTTTTTACCTGGGTTTTGTTTTTCTGACAGTTAAGTATGTGGTGCTGGGGTTTGAACCAGGGTCCTCAAGCATGCCAGGCAAGCACGGTAACCATGGGCCACTGCTCCAGCCCCTAGAGGTAACACTTTTGACCCACCTATTGTGGACTGAAGATGTGTGCCTACACCCCCAAGTTCAGAAGCTGAACTCTGATCTCCAATGTGCTGATGCTTGGAGGTGGGGTCTTTGAATGGGATTAGTGGTAGCTCCCCTCTTCGCGCCTCCAGCGACAAGGGGGCCTCTGCATCCGGACCCCACCGGCAGCCTCATCTCAGACTTCCCACCTCCAGAACTGTGAGAAGCGAGTGTACTATTTAGGTCACCCAGCCTGTGCCCATTTGTTACAGCAGCCTACTAATCTACAACCACATCCTCTTTATCCACTGCGTTCACCTGGCCTTTTCTGCCAGGCTTACACCGCTGCGACACCTGAATCTTTGCTCAGCCAGGGTTCTCCCCAGCTAGCAGAATAATTGGTCAAAATCACAGAACTGGTCATGAAACTCCCCGTTAGACCTCCGTAATGGTTCCCCAGTGCCCAGAGCAGTGATGTCCACTGTGTTCCGTGACCTTTTGAAGGCTTAGGTGGAGGCCCCATCAAAGCTCGGAGCCCTGAGAGTGCACACACCATGCTTTCTGCTTAGAATCCCCTTCCTCCCTGTTTCTGCTGCTAACCCTCCTTGTTATTCAAAACCCTGCTACCTGCAGCTCGCCACACCTACTCCTTCCCAGCTAGACGCCCAGCATTGGCAATTGTCCTCCCAGGCGGGGCTCTGGGGTGGTCCCCAGCCGGCAACAGCGGCACCTGGGAACTTTCTAGAGCTACAGAATCTTGGGCTGTGCTGGAGACTTGGTGCATCATCACTCTAGCCTGGGGAGTTAACCTCCAGGCTGTTCTGGTCGCACTGAAGCCCAAGGTCCTTTTTTTCTTTTTTTTTTTTTTTTAAGAGAGAGGAACAGTGAGATAGAGAGAAAGAGAGAATCAATTTTATTTAGTTTTCCACATGGTCTTCATTGCTCCTACACTACGTCATGAACATGGTGCTGGGATTTGAACCCACATCCTTGTACAACCCAGGCAAGTGCTGTAACCACTGAGCCACCCCTCCAGCCCCCAAGGTCCTCTTTAAAGCATTCATCAGTGTTGGGACTGTGTCAGTTTTCAGACCCAGAATCAAATCTCTTTTAGGACAAGAACTATGCCTTCTTATTACTATTATTTAAATTTCAATTCTTGACACAGTATCGGACTTTCGGTAGACTCACAATCAAGGTTACTGTTGAATGAAGGTGACTTGAAGATAGATAAATCCTAAGTTCCTTCTCATTTACCTATCATTGGGTTCTTACCCTCAAGATCAAATTAAACACAGAAGGAAATAAAACAGAAAACTGTCATCACCTCTCAGGTCAGTGTGGGGAGTGCTAAAATGCAGCTCAAAATAATCTTTTTTTTTTTTTTTTTTTTTGCGAGGGGGGGTTACCACTGAGTTATGTTTCCAGATCTTTTATTTTCTAACAGTGTCTCACTTGAACTTGCAATCCTCCTGCCTCAGCTTCCTGAGTCTCTGAGATAACAGGCCTGTGCCACCAGGCCTGGACAAAATGATCTTAATACAGTGTGTATTAGATTTTTAGGGCCACCATACCAAAGCACCGTGAGATTCGTGGTTTTAAACCTTACTCCTGGCTTAGAACCTCAGTGAATGCTGGAACATAAGTCCCCACAACCTCAGTGGGCCACCAGGCAAACTGTCCTCTGTTTCTGATCGTCAGCATTAGAAGAACTCAGTGGAGCATCAGCCAGGGCTGGGTGTGGCTGTCAGAGACTTGTTTGTTCTCCATGAAGCCCTGGGACATGGTTCAAAATGGCTCAGCAGTCAAAAGCTGTTTCAAAATTTCCCTCCTTTCTGGGAGGAAATAAGCAAAGTTTTGCCTGTTTATTTAGTTTTATATTTTGTAGTACTGGGGATTGAACTTAGGGACAGTTTACCACTGAGCCACATCCCCAGCTCTTTTTTTTTTTTAATTGAGACAGGGTCTTGTTTAGTTGCTGAGGGCCTCACTAAGTTGCTGAGGCTGGCTTTGAGCTTGTGATCCTCTTGCCTCAGCTTCTTTATTTTTTTTATTTTTATTTTTTTATTTTTTTGCCTCAGCTTATTGAATTGCTGGAATTATAGGTGTGTGCTACTGCACCCAGCTGCTTCTACCTTTTTTTTTTTTTTTTTTTTAAGAGAGAGAGCGAGAGAAAGTGAAAGCAAGAAAGAGAGAATCAATCTTATTTATTCATCTGTTTTGTTTTGTTTTTTCCAACACATTTGTGGTGCTGGGAATTGAATCCCGGTCCTCATGCTTCCCAGGCAAGCACTCTACCTCTGAGCCACCGCTCCCACCCCTGCTTCTACCTTCTAATGCAAGTCGTTCAACATTCTTCTGCTCCCCTCACATGTTCAACCACTGCAAGCTTCTGTTGAACGTGCAACATCGGTTTTCCTCTTCAATTCTGACATGACACCTATCATCACCAGTTACAATCGCTTCTGATGTGTAGATACATTCACTAATGAGAACCTATTTTCTTTGCATTATCTTTTTATTCTTTACCTACTTCATTCATTATCTAGCAATCAAAATGTCTAGTTGTGTCTGAGGACATGACAGGAAGCTGGTGAAAGTCTGGCCCCCCAGGTTTGGCTTAGGAAGCTCTTATCCCACTCAAGCAGGGATATAACGGGTGTACAACGATCTTCCAAATGTTGCCTGAAGATCTTGGAACACTGCTCTGAAATTGCTTTTAAAGCACATAGTTGCCTTTTCAAGCCTACTCAGGTTGAACCAAGCTTAGACTCTTCCAACTCTCCCCCCATACCAAAGGGGAACAACACAGTTTAGTTTGATGCTATTTATAAATAAACATTCACGTGAATTTAACGATCCCCAGGATCCATGATGCCAAGTGCCCTACGTCAGCCAGTCTGTCATCTGTGTACCATATAACATACAGTTCTAGACTAGCGACCTATGAGTTTGACGCAAGTTGACGATTCATTAGTGGCATAAATTATGTCAAGGATGTGACATTGAAAACACATGCATTTGGTGTCTGCCCCGGATTTCTGGCACAGAGCTGCTCCATCCCTTGCAATTTCCTGAACAACAGGAGCAGCTTTTGCTCTAATGAGGCCACCCTTGGTAGACTCCTGGATGGAGCTGATTGTCAGAAGGGACAAGCTGTGTTTAGAAGCATGGAGCTTGTGGCGCTGACTCCCCACTCCCAGGAGGGGTTCATCATTGGTCATGCCACATAAGGCCTCCATAGAAATGATGGGACTTCAGGGGCTGGAGCGGTGGCTTGGTGGTTGTGTTGCTTGCCCGGCATGCACAAGTACATGGGTTCAAACCCCAGCACCACATACACAACTAAGTGTCAGAGCAACAAAAGCCATGTGAAAAACTCCATGAGAATTGATTCTCTCTCTCTCTGTCCTTCTCTCTTAAAAAAAAAAAAATAAAGAAATGATGGGGTTCAGAGAGCTCCTGAGTTGGTGATACACCCACATGATGAGAAGATGGCACACCAAAGCTCCAAGGAGACAGAAGCCCCTGGGCTTGGGCCCCTTCCTGACCTTACCCTGTGTATCTTTTACCTGGTGGTTCCTTCGTATTGTGACTTTTTTTTTTTTTTTTTTGGTACCAGGGATTGAACTCAGGGGTGCTTAACCACTGAGCAGTACCTCCAGCCCATTTATTTTTATTTTTTATTTTGGACAGGGCCTCACTGAGTTGCTGAGGCTGGCTTTGAGCTTGCGATCCTCCTGCCTCAGGCTTCTGAGCTGCTGGGATTATAGATGCTCACCAGCACACCCAGCCCTTGGTGATACCTTTTATAATAGAACAGTAAACATAAGCGTCTCCCTGCGTTCTGTGAGCTGTGCTAGCAAACAATCAAATGTGAAGAGGCACTCTGGGGAACCTCTGATGTATCACCAGACAGCCACAGCCTGGACTTGCAATTGGCATTGGAAGGGGACAGCCTCAGGGGACTGAGGGGATAGCTTGTGGGATCTGACGCTAATCTCAGGAAGACAACATCAGAAGGGAAGGGCTCTGGAAGGGTTGGGTGCTGTGCGTGAGGATATGGGAGAAGCAGTTTGTTTTTCCTATATAAGGGTTTCTGCAAACCCCAACTTTCTAAAACCCTTACCAGAGTGAGAACTGCCTTTGAAAGCCATCACAAGTGTATGTTGAAAATAAAGTGTTCTGGATGTAAGTGAGGAAAGGTCATGTGATGAACCCTGTCCCGAGAAGTCTGCTTCCCATCTGCCACAAGCTCCCGGCCAAGAGCGCTCAGGTCTCCGTCCTTCCCAAGTCCAATCACGCTTTTATAGAGCTTTGAATTGAATTTACTTCCAAGACTTAAGCTGTGTACTTTCCTTGCCAATTATGTTAAAAATCAAACCAAGACTAATCAGCTTCTTCCCCCAACAAAACACATTTAATATCTCATTAGTTTTGGAAAGTTTCACAGCAAATTGGCGTAAATGGACATTGTGGAAAGAGCATCATTGTCTTTCTGTCTAAATAGCTGCTGACACCCTTTGTTGCTCTTCTTTTTTTCCTGATAGTGCACTCTGTATAATGTCTTTGTATAAAGAGGGCACATAGCGGCACTTGCGTCTCTCCACCTTGTGGCTCAGACAAATAGGGCCTGTCAGGCCGCGAGCTGCCCGTCTTCGGGGCACACTGTGGAAATTAATGTGTAGTGTTATCGAGACGCTCTGCTCCTGTGAATTCGGGCAAAGGAGTCAGGGCTCATTGTATTCACTCATTCCAGGCACCTGGCTCTGTCCCACAGTTATTAGGTGAACAGGAAATGCATACAATAACGCTGGCACACAGAGCCAATGTGAACTAAAACTAGAGCAAAGAGGTCACAGTTTCAGAGATTCCCTAAATACAGCGGAGACACTCGATTATCCCTTCACAAATGTGTAAAAGACAGACTCTTCGAGGAATAGAAAGCAAGATGCGAGGAATTCCAAGTTTGAGCTGTGGTGGCAAGGAACCTGTTGGGTTTGCAGTGGGTAAGGTGTTTCTCCTGTCACTCAATTCAAGAAAATCAGAACAGCTCAGGAGCCACTAGGAGAAACAGGCCAACACCACATCAGCCAGGAGGATCGTGTCTATACCACCTTCACTCAATTTAAGTATGTCTCAGGGTTTAACAGATCCAGATCATCATATCTATTCTAAAAATCTTTAGAGGAAGACACTATTGCTCTCAGTCACCATTTCTGCAAATCCTCTCTTAGAAGAAATGGTGGTTGGTGGAGGATAGCTTCCATGGAAGGCAAATGCAAAGAATTTCTGCCTGATGTTTCTGCAGTTGTAAAACTGGTTGAAGATGCCATCTGCTATGGTATCCAGTGCCTATTAGCCCCAAATGCAGAAGATAATTTTCTACTTAAATTTGGAGCTAGGAAAACATTTGTTTTTCAAAATAAGTCTTTTTTTTTTTTTATTCATTTTTTCTTTAGTACTAGGGATGGAACCCAGGGCCTCACACACGCTAGGAGAGTACTCTATTATTGAGCTATATCCTAAATCCCTGTATACTGGTTTTTTGAAGATAAAGAAAACCATGCAGTTACAACATAATACTAAGTTTAATACTGGAGCAAACTAGCACAATAATAAATCATTCTAGATAGGTTGCAATATCCACTTCCTGTTCATTTTACTTAATTTTTTCTGATTCTTTTTATATCTTATTTCCATGTAGTTTAATCTTTTAAGTACCCCCTTGCACAGATTGACAAAAAAACCGTGCAAGAATTATTTACCATTACACACCCATTAGAATGACTAATATTCAGAAATACCAACAATACAAATTGCTGACAAAAATATGGAGCAAAAGGAACTTCTACTCCTTGCTTGTGGAAGTGTAGGATGGTACAGCCCCCGCTGGGAGGAAGTTCAGCAGTATCTTACACAGCTACCCGAGGCTTGCCATAAAACCCCGCAATCGTGCTTCTAGGTGTTTACCTGATTTGAAAGCTGATGTCCACACACAAATTTTTCACATGAATATTATAAAATCTTTATTCATACTGGCCAAGAATTGGAACCAATCAAATTGCCTTTCAGCAGATGAATGGGGAAGCAAATTGTGGAAGGTCCATACAATATTATTCAACATTAAAAAGAAATGAACTACGGTGCAAAAAGATGTGGGTGAAATATTAAATGTCTACTGCTAACTGAAAGAAGTCAGTCTGAAAGTCCTCCTGTGCACAGTTCTGATTATATCCAAAACAGAGACACTAAAAAGATCAGTGGGTGTCAGGGTCAGGGAAGGTGAAGGTGAAATATGGGAGAATGTTCAGGGCAGTGAAAGTACAGTATGATTCTGTGGTGGTGGACACTTGACACTATGCATTTGTCAAAATCAACAGAACTTTATAGCACAAAGAATAATTTTTGGGGGGTTGGGGATTTAGCTCAGTGGCAGAGCACTTGCCTAGCATGTGCAAGGTCCTGAGTTTGATCCTCAGCCCTGAATCAAACAAACAAAAACCAAAAAACAAAAACAAAAAAAGAATAATCTTTGGGGGGGATTACCATTGTTTGAACCCAGGTTGCTTAGCCACTGAGTCACTTCCCAGCTCTTTTTATGTTTTATTTAGAGGAAGGGCCTCATTAAATTGCTTAGAGCCTCGCTAAATTGCTGATGCTATCTTTGAACTTGCAATCCTTGTGCCTCAGCCTCCCAAGCTATTGGGATTATAGGTATGCTCCACCATGCCTAGCTCAAAGAATAAATCTTTTTTTTTTTCTTTTCCTGAGAGAAGAAGGGAGAGAGAAATAGAAAATCAAATTTTATTTATTTTTCCATCTGGCCTTTGTTTCTCCAACAGTTAGTTGTGTATGTGGTGCTGGGGTTTGAGCCTGGGTCCCTGTGCATGTCAGGCAAGCTCTGGAATCAAACAATTAACTAAATGGATGGTAGGAACCAGATCTTTCACTACTGGAGCAGGAGGTTAGAAAAATAAACATGTGGGGGCTGGAGCGGTGGCTCGGTGGTTACAGTGCTTGCCCAGCATGCCCAAGTACACCAGTTCAAACTCCAGCACCCATGTACTCAACTAAGTGTCAGAGCAACGAAAGCCATGTGGAAAAACTCAATAAAAATTGACTCTCTCTGTCTCTCTCTCACTGTCCTTCCTGTCCTTCTCTCTTAAAAAAAAAAAAAAAGGAAAGAAAAATAAAGATGTAACAGATTAGAACTGGAGACATCAGCATGAATTCATGTTGAAGATAGGAACAGACAGTTACATACAGAAATAGT
This sequence comes from Aplodontia rufa, assembly GCA_004027875.1. Taxonomy (NCBI): domain Eukaryota; kingdom Metazoa; phylum Chordata; class Mammalia; order Rodentia; family Aplodontiidae; genus Aplodontia; species Aplodontia rufa. The sequence goes on from PVKS010010748.1 coordinate 39,463, forward strand.
TAGAGATCCTGCCTGTTCTGTCCTGAGAGGGCCTGTTACTCACCAGCTTCAATTAGAATACCTGTAGCCAGATCTTGCTTTCTGATACCATCTCTCCAGTGAAAGGAACCAGGGCTTCTTGTAGCAATGGCTGATGCAGACTGGGGCAGGAACTACACTAGATAAGTCTGAAATGTCTTGTAATTCTGGAAAGTGCTTAAAAAACCCCACAATGATGGTGGAGTGTCAAAGTGACATAGGAAACAACTGAAAGAGTTCCTAATGGCCAAAGCTGGGACCATTTGCGCAATGAAATAAAGTATTGGATTATAACCCAAAATACAAAATAGATACCTATGAGTCCACATTAGTATAAATAAGCAACTGAATAAATAGAGAACAGACAAATCTCTGATGTGGAAGAAATATCAGCTTTTTTGTTTGATTTTTAGTCTTTTTTGCAGCTCTGGGGATTGAACCTAGGACCTTATACATGCTGGCAAGAGCTACACATAGTGACTACCTTCCAAAAAGAACAGATGAAAGGGAGAAGACAGTAACTACGGTGCAGAAACGCAACTACACTACAAGGTACCACAATGTCGAGTGCAAGGTCAGGTTGACAGTAGCACTCCTGATAGGACACCAAGAAAATGGCACTTGACCCCCTTGGTCCTCTACTCAAAAGTGGGTAATCAAAAGTTAATCACAAGGAAACATCAGGCAAATGCTAACTGAGGGATATGCAGAATACCTGACCAGTGCTCCTCAAAACTGTCAAGGTCATCAAAGTTTGAGAGACTGTCACAGCCAAGAAGAGCCTTAGGACATGAAAAGACTACACATAATATGGTCCGCTGGACAGATCTGAGGTAGAAAAAGACAGTAGGTAAAAAAGGAATCTGAAAAAATATGAACTTTAGCTAATAATAATGTAGCAATATTGATTCATTAATTGTAACAAATGTTTCTTTTTCTGCAAGATGATAAAAGAGGAAACTGTGCCAGGTGTTTAGGAACCTTCTGTGGTATTGTCACAGTAATTCGGTAAAACTAAAACTGTTTTTGAAAAAACCATTCATTTAAACACACACAGGGCGGAGGTCGGTGCTGAGCAGTGAGTGGTTCAGTGGTTGGAGCGCTCTCCTGGCACTCGCAAGGTCCCCGAACCAACCCCAGCACACGTACACAACGAGGTGTTGGAGCAACTGAAGCCACATGAAAAACTAAATAAAACTGATTCTCTCTCTCTCACTTTCCCTCTCTTAAAAAAAAAAAAAAACAAATAAAACCCCTCAAAAGCCTGGGCTGTGCAAGCCAAGTCAAGGTGACAGGGGTGTCTGGAACAGGGGAAGGGGCGCAGCTCCTACCTGGGTGGGTCTCCCGCGTGACTGCTCACTCCTTTACAAGCGGAAAGTTCACACAGCAGGGAATAATTATAAAATTCACACTAAGCGCGCAGAAGACAAGAATTGTGTTCAATTCGAATGAAATCAGGTGTGGTCTCTAGCTGCGGCTCAGGCGTTGCTCAGCTTTCCGAGCCCAAGCAGGTGGATCACCAACTGGGAAGCATTTGTCCCCTGATCTCCCGGCGGCTGGTGAGACTACAGAAACGGTAACTAGGCCCAGGTTGAAGGCACCTGTGGGCCAGGCGGCTGGTGAATTCAGACACCGTTGTGAAGGCAGAGCAGGGCCATGCAGCAGAGGTGGCATCAGGGCCAGGCCAGCCAGACACCCCCAGTGTTGTGTGAAATTGCAGTTTTTAAATGTAAGCAACACAGGTTCTTTAAAATAAAGCGCCCTGTTGACTGATCAAAACACAATTAACATCCTTACTGGGGGATGGAGGGAGGAGGGGTGCATCTGAGACCTTTGAGAAAAAGGAGGAACTGCTCCCACAGTGCTGTAAGTTTCAAAATTGTTTATTTAAAACCAAACAGAAGGAACAAAGCAGGGTGGGAACTTGGTATAAAACAATGCTGCCCACGATGCTAGCACAATATCTGCATGAGAAATGTGGTGACTGATATAAAAATTCACTAAAATTAAAGTTTAAAATGTCTCAGTGCCCCAGGCAACTTTCTAAGTCCCCAAGAGCCCTTCCTGTCATCTGGAATAGTGCTGCGAAGAAGGAGAAATTGGGGGAATTGGTAAAATTTGAATGCAAACTGTGTATCTGTTGATTGCAGCCATATTAAATGTCCTAATTTTGGTCATTGCAATGTGGTTATATAAAGGAATGTCCTCATTCTCAGGAAGTCCATGTGGAAGTATCAGCTAGTTCAGAAAAAAGTACATATGCACATAGAACTTGATACAGCAAATATGGTCGCTGGTGAGCAACTTCTCCATAAATCTTTTTTTTTTTATAATTTTTTTTTTTTTAAGAGAGAGGGACAGTGAGAGAGGCAGAGAGAGAGACAACTTTATTTAGTTTTTCACATGGCCTCAGTTGCTCCAACACTCAGTTGTGTACGTGGTGCTGGGGTTTGAACCCGGGTCCTCGTGCTCGCCAGGCAAGCGCCGAAACCGCTGAGCCACCGCTCCAGCCCCTACTTCTCCATAAATCTGAAATTACTTCAGAAACGATTTTAAACAGAAAAATGAAGTAAGACAAAACCAAAAAAATCTCCAGGGAAGCCAAGAAAGATATAAAGTTGACCTGCATGAAACACGAAGGATGCATTCCAACTTGTGGGGGTGAGGTCCGTCTCACAGCATTGATTTACTTACACACATCATCAATCCCTACACATGTCCTTGGTGGCCTTTTAGAACTTCTCACTGTCCTTACAGTGGCTTCTTTCATAGTGCTTGGGTAGTTTCCCAAATTCCAGTAAACTCTATTGCTTGCTTCCAGGTTGATATTCTGTATCCCTCTTCTTGCTGAGAACAGGAAATACTTACGAACTGTTGGTGGGAATGCAAATCAGTACAACCACTATGGAAATCGGTGTGGAGATTCTGCAAAAAACTAAAAATACCATATGATTTAGCTATACCACTCTTCATACCCAGAGAATTAAAGCTGGCACATGACAGTGAGACATGCACACCCACATTTATGGCAGCAAAATTCACAATAGCCAAATTATGGATCCAGCCTGAGCATCCATCGTCAGATGAATGATTAAAGAAAAGATGGTATAGACACACAATGGAGTTTTGCTCAGCCATAAAGAAGAACAAAATTGTGTCATTTGCAGGAAAATGGATGGAACTGGAGAACATTATGTTAAGCGAAATAAGCCAGACTCAAAAAGAAGTGCCCTATGCTTTATATTGTGGACGCTAGAGAGAAAACTAAAATATAAAAAAGGATCTCATGAAAACAGAAAAGATATGCTTGGGGTGGAGGAAAGGGACCAGGGGGAAGGAGGAGAGAGCAAGGGGGGGTACTGGGGAATTAAGTTGATTGGATTTTGTTGTATGAATGTATGATTATGCAACAATGAAACCCACTGTTCTGCATAATTCATACGCACAAATAAAAACAAAGTTTTAAAATCCCGAGCAACACACCTGAGTGGACCTCCACCTACTCATCTAAGGATCACTACTTAAGAGATTTTTAAAATTGGTTTTTGTTTACATCTTTATGTGTAATCTTACTTAAATGTGCAAATGTGATGACAGATGTATTTAATTTCAGTGAATTATTTTTCTTTTTCCATTTTGCTTATCCTCCCTCTAATACTTTTCCCCCTGGGCTTTTATACCAGAGCACGAATCCTGCTCCCCTTGCCTCTGTGGAGACCCCAGACCGTAAGCCTCAGCCACACAGTTTTTCTTCTACACTCCCTCCCTGTACTGGGAGTGGAGCTGGAAGGATCTGGGTGCCAGAATCCCCTTGGCTGCTTTTCTACATCGGCCTTTTATTATAAGAACACCTTATTGTTATTAACCTTTGTTAAGTGGTGGGGCATTGAGCGTCTTAGTGGTCATAGGACAGGCAAGCTATGGTAATTAAATTCAGCAAACATTTCTTGAGAGCCCACTTCTGGGTCCAGGCTCTCTGCCAGCTGCTGCTGATACAAACACTGTCAATAAGACCTTGCCCTTGAGGAGCTCCCAGATGGCAGAAAACAAAGGCTGTGATAAGTGCTGGTTTAATAGCAGCGCCAGGGTGTGCTGGGCTTGGTGCTGGAGCAAGGTCTCATCTGGGGAGGGGAATCCCACCTCCTCACAACAGCAAGCTCGCTCTCCTAATAGGATTTTCGTCGTCATAAATCTAGCACCTTCTGATCTGCACTCCTGAGACTCCTCTTGCGTCTAACTAGCATGCATTGTACTCTCAAGCTTCCAGCCTCGCTGTTATCTCCCGACTAAAGGCAGCTTTGAGTTGGGCCAATTTGAGTCTAAAATAAAGGATCCAAAACAGGAATGTGTCTGCTCCCCCAGTCTCCTCTTTGTGTAGATAAAAATAGTTGATTGCTCTAGCTCTCTTCTTCCGAGAGAGCGCCGCACTTGTCTTCTGAGAATAGTTCCTCTCCTTTTCAGGGTTTTTTATTAGCTCTCTCCGCACCCACTCATAGGCTTTGAAGTTTATGGATAATTCAGCGCTTCTTCCCTGCGTGTTCAAGAAGCCCTTTGCGTGCGACATCAGATGCTAGGGGTTGGCTATGTGCATTTTTACACCAACTCAGCCAGCCAGGTCTTTTCTCCACAAGGAGGTGACTGTGATTTCATAAGTACATCCCATCGAACCCACATTCAATGCATTTCAAGTTCATCCACACTTTCGTAGAATTAAAAAAAAAAATAAAAAAGCCCTTGTATGCTCCAACTCCTACCACTGCTTCAGAAGGGACGTGAGAAAGGAAAGAGACAGGCAGCAGAAATACTTTATAAAAGTAGCAAAAACATGTGTTCCTGTGACTATTCACTGGGTCCTTCGAGGACTCCCAGGACAAAGGAGGGCCTGAAGGTCAGGATTCAGCCGCTTGCTGGTAAATCTACCTCTGCCTACAACAAAGTGTTATGAATACTCATTCATTACTATAAAAAAAATTCTCTATTTCTGAGCATTTCCTCAGAAGGCCTTTGGCACACCCTGGGGAAGGCATTCCTGTTTTCTCTGGGACATATTCAGTGAAATGACTTGCAGTGTCTTTAGTCCACAGGGCTCAGACTAGGGTTTGCCCAGGTCATCCCAGCTTTAGCTCTGAAAGTCCCACGTTTGTGGGGAATCCCTCTGTTCCCGGAAAACCCCACTGGTAAGTGACCGTGCCTTGGGCTCTCAGAGGAGAAGTGTGGGAGGTGTGGGTTTCCCCACCACGCAGGCTGCGGGCTGTGTCCCGCCTGCCTTCCCTGCCCTGCAGTGAACGCCGCGTGACCTTGTCAACAGCAGGCACCAGTGGGCTGACTCAAGCTGGAAAGGATTTGTTGAAAGGATATTTCCCTCTCTCTAGTCTGTGGCTCTAAAAGTCAAAGGCCGGGGGCGGGAACATCTGATTTTCCAAAGAGACACGTTAAAAAACCCGTGTCTGGGGCAGGAAGGAAGGAAGCAAGACTCTGCCCTTTTTGGCTTTTGCAGTGGGTTGTGGGCCCTGCTGATCCCCAAACATACACAATGGGTGTCTTGGTCCATTCAGGGTGCTATAACAAAATGCCTTAGGCTGGGTAATTTACAAATCACAGAAATGATTATTCATGCTGCTGGAGGCTGGGAAGTCCAGAATCAAGGCTCTGGTAGAGTTGGTGTCTGATATGGGCCCACTCTGCACAGATGGTACCTTCTTGCTGCATCCTTACATGGTGGAAAGAATAAAAAAAAGTCCTCTTAAGCCCTATAGGGCACCAATCTACCTATGAGGGTGGAGCCCTCATGACCTACCCACTTCCCAAAGCCCCTATCTCTGATACCATCATTTTGGGGGACAGATTCAGCATACGAATTATAGAGGGACACACACATTCAGACCATAGCAGTGGGAATCCTGAAAATTCAAATGGTTGCCATGCAAAGATGCCACAGATTCAAAATTGAAGGGTTTATGCATAGGTCTGGGAACGTAGCTCAGTGGTAGAGCACTTGCCTAGCATGTGCAAGGCCTTGGGGTTAAATCCCAGTTGCACGCTTGCGGAAGAAGAATTTATGCAGAAAGACCACAGGGACAGAGGATAGGAGGCAAGCTGTGTGTGTCAAGGTTAGCAAAAGCAGCTTTATGGAAAATGAACAGAGACCTTCTGCGTTCAGGAGGGCCATGTGTGGGAAGCTGGGCTGAGGCTTGCGTGCTCAGACTGTTTGAATGAGGGAGGACAGCTGGCACGAAGCTTTGACTGGAGACAGGATCAGGAACAAGATGACATGTTCTAATCCTAAGGTGCTCAATGGCTTGACAGCAGGGGCACTGAAATATTTCAGGGACTTGGGGAAATAAGACAAGAGACTTGGTCTCACCTCAGCACCATGCTGAATTACTTGGACTTGTTAACCTAGGATTATGGACCTGGTTCACAGTAGGAGTATCACAGAAGCAACCCAACTGGGAAGCTTGCATTTCTCTTTCCAAGCAGGGTAGGTTATACACACACACACACACACAAACATATATACATACATAACACACATATACACATACATACACATGCACACACATATACACATACATACATATACACACATACATACATATATTTTCATAATATACACACATATACACAATATACACACATATACATACCTACATATACATGCACACACATACACACATACATACATATACATACACACATACATATGCACATACATATATACATATCTATTGCCATTTGAGTTTGCCAGTCTCTCCCTCACACCACCTCAGGACCATTAGCTGAAGTCAGAGCCAGTAGCCCCACTTGTTCATTCTATTTTCATATCCCAAAGTTTTTTGTTTGAAAAGCCCTCAAACGTAAGTGCTTGGGGGGCTGGAGAGGTGGTTCACTGGTAGAGCGCTTGTCCGGCATGTGTGCAGACCTGGGTTCGAACCCCAGCACCACACACACAACTAAGTGTTGGAAAAACAAAACCAGATGAAAAAAAAATTCACTTTCTCTTTCTTTCTGTCTCTTCTCTTACAAAAACAAAAACAAAAATCTGCTTGGGTCTGTTTCTATCTTTAGTTATTTAGTTGCGCTCCCTCAACGTTACCAGAAAACAGCACTGGAAGTTAAAAACCTCCAGAGCTTTCCAGGGGCGAGTTCAGCCCGTGTTCAGACACGCTTTCTCAGCGCAGTGCGCTTCTGGTCGCCTTTGCAGCGTCTGTCCATCACAAGGAACCACTTTTTCCAAACATTTGAAATCTGTGCTTTTGTTTTTTCTCAATGGGGACAAGATGTGGCTGTGCTTCCATTGAAATACACTCCTGCCTGCTCAGCCTTTGAACGCCTGCCTGTCCTTCACGCTGCGCCTGCTCTTGGCCTCCCAGCCGGAAGGAAACTACTTTCCAACTTTCGAAAACCCTGAGAATTCCACAGAACCTCACCATAAGCAAGGTCTCCTGACCCCTTGAGATCTAGACCCTGCTAACCCTCTGGAACAGTGGCAGCAGTATCCAGAGCAAGTGTAAAACCTCAGCCCTGTCTCCCCTCCCAGCCCCGTGGCATCTGCCCTGTCCCTTCCCTGAATGCTCCCATCAGCACTCAAAGGAAAAATCAGTTCATCTAGGACATCTGTGAGCATGACAGGCTCAGTCTGGGAAGGTGATGAAGAGGGGCGGAAGCTCACACAGCAGTGCAGTCTCTAGAGGATTCCACTGCCTCTTCATTTGTTCTTATGTACAACATAATTCTGCCTAGGTCTCTGGACCCCCTGTGCTGAGGGCAGGAGCTGGATCTGTCAATGACAGGGTTCCTTCAGGTCACGGTCTATGTGGGGCTCAGTGCATGACTGCTGAATAAATGAAATAACATCTTGGGGTTTCAGAAGATAGAATTGTGAAAGGAACATACTTTTGACCTGAGATTACTATTCAGAGATAGAGAAATTCATCAAGGGCAGAAGCCAAGGGAGTGAGGCTCCTGAGAGGGGGAAGAGTACAAGCTTGCTTCAGCAGCAGATGCAATTTTTTTTGTTTTTCTTTTTGGTACTAGGGATGGAACCTAGGGATCTTGTCCACTGAGCCTCATCCCCAGCCCCCGCCCCCCCTTTTTTTTTTAAGAGAGAGAGGGGACAGTAAGAGAGAGAGAGAGAGAGGGACACAATTTTATTTAGTTTCTCATGTGGCCTCTGCTGCTCTGACACTTTGCTGAGTGTGTGGTGCTCCGCTTTGAACTCGGCTCCTTGCGCATGCCAGGCAATCAGTGCAACCGCTGAGCCACCGCTTCAGCCCTCCCCAGCCCTTTTTATTTTTAATTTCGACACAGGGTCTTGCTAAGTTGCTGAGGCTGGCTTTGAACTTGTGATCCTCCTGCCTAAGCCTCCCGAGCCACGAGTATTATAGGTGTGCCACTGTCTTGCCCAGTTGTGTCTTTAAACTTGCACTGTTCAATACGGTAGCCACATGTAGCTCTTGAGCACTCGGAAAGAAGCTAGTCCAAATTAAGATGTGCTGTCAGAATAAAATATACCAAATTGTGAAGATCTCAGATAAAAAGGAATGCACAATATCTCATTATTAATTGTGGTTGGGATGGTTTGCTGTGTTGAATAGAATACATTATAAAAATGAATGTCACTTGTTTCTGTTTACTTGTTATAATGTGCTTGCTAGGAAATTTCAAATGTAAAAAAAATTACATATGTGGCTCACATTATACCTCTATTCAGCAGGGTGGCTTTAAACGCTACACTCAGAGAAACCTGGAAAAACCAGGACAGGGACTGACTGGAGGGCAGCTGTGTGCTGACCCCGCAACCACCACACAGGCAGCAGCTTCACCTCTCGCTTTGTGGACAACTAAGTGGAAGTTCACGAAGGCTGAAGGTCATTAATACAAATAAAATTTGTATTAGTGTTTAGATTTATTGAAATCTGATGTCCAAAGTTAGGTCCATTACCAGAGAGGAAGCGCACTGTGTAAAGGTCAGAACCAGGCCACACAGGAACCGCGGCAGGAGTGGCAGGCTGGTGGGGAGAGCGGATCTCAGACATGTGCCATCTTCAGATACCTGGAGGCCGATCAGTGGGTGGGGTGCTTCTGTGTCACTCCACGGGGTATGGTCACTAGGAACAGGCTGGAAGGAGAAATAATTCCCCTGGGAAGGAGGAAGAATTTGCAACAGAGCTGCCTCATTTTTGGTGTCCTTGGCAGGCAATGAGGGACAGGTCCTGGGAAGAGGAAGCAAAGGTGGTTTTTCGTTTTGTTTTGTTTTTGCTTTTTCATCTGGTTTTTGTTTTTCCTCCACTTAGTTGTGTATGTGGTGCTAGGATTTGAACCTGGGTCCTCATGCATGCCAGGCAAGTGCTCTACCGTTAGCTACCTCTCCAGACCCAAGCAAAGGTTTTTGACAGGATCCCCAAACACTGCAACACCACCAGGGGGTTCTGTGGTTTCTTTTGTGGAGAGGTTTCATCAGGCTCAACTGAGTGCTATTCACAATGAACAGGTCCACCCAGGCCAGCTGAATCACAGAATCGCAGGGGTGAAGCCAAACGATTTTTATTTTGAACAATAAAAATCAGGGATTCTGAGGTGTGGTTAGGTTTCGGAGCCAGCAGTGCACAGACCTTCAAGCATCCCTAGGATGGTTGGACTTACATGACTCTCAAATCTCTTCTCTTCCCATGTTGAAATTCTCTTATTGTATGTCAACGAAAGCTCGCCAACAAAATTATGGTGAGTGGATTTGGCAAAGCAGATCATTTCCTTATTTCTCCTGTTTACTGCGTAATGCAGCAGAAGGGGAGGTGGAGGGAGGTGGAGGGGGCTGGCTTCCTCTGGCCAAAACAGTAAAACTGCTAGTTGCTCACGTTTGTCAAGATGAATTAGACTTCTTTTTTTTTTCTTCCACTTTTGGTGAGACAGGAGTTCAGGGGAGAGGATGAGGTGAAAGAAGAAATCTTTTCTGACTAATAGAAACGTCAAGTTCAGCAGCAACTCCAAGCTCTTTTACAGAAGCCAGGCGGGAACTTGGGGTTGGTCTGCTATGCTACAGACGAGGACAGCAGAGGGCTGCAGATTTTGCCTGTGGAATGGGACAGTGTTAACAATGTTCAAGGAAGCAGCTTTTACAAGCTTTATTTATCACACACCAGTGACTAAAAGAAACAGTGCCAAGCCCCATTGACTTGAGGTATTGTTGAGAACATAGCTGGGACCCAGCCTAAGCTGGAAAAGGCAACCAGAGGAAAATCAACAGTGGCAAACTGAGAACCAGAAAAGGGGTCATTTATTACTGAAGAGAGATCTGTGGTGCTCCATCCAAGCACAGAGGAATCCGTGAGGGCTGCCCCACAGAACGTCTGAATCAGCAAACCCAGGTGTTGAATTCCTCTTGGAAAGAGAAGATTCTGCTGCAAAAAGCAAATGAAATTGTCACCTGTTTGCCCAGAAGGATAGAGCAAAGTTCGTCATTCTGCTGCCTCTTTCATTATAGGATGGCCTGGAGGACAGAGACTGAACTCAAGGAATCAGCACAAGGAGGCTGGCGGGAGGCCAGGGCAACAGAGAAAGCGACAGCAATGTCTTCCCTCCACAGAGCCAGAGCCAATCGCGGCTGCAAGAAGAGAGGGCGCCCTGTTCCAGGCCCTCTGTTCCCCCTAATGGGCATTTGTGCTTTGCTTCATTCAGCTATTAAACATGGTCTTCTGAGAACGCCATCTGGATTTAAGACACGTGAGAACCGTCTTGTCCCTAAAATTTCAATCAAGTCATTGGCCTGCACTCTTTCCCGCTGACATTTCCCGGCACAGTTCTAAGGACTGTCTTTTCCCATCTTGCTCTCGTAGCTCCTTCCAGTTTCCACTTCGGATTAACCTCTTTCTGGGCTTGGGAGGGGCTGCCATCATCTCAGATTTGTGTCCTCTGTTCGTGCACAAGCTACTGTCCCACATCTGGAAAGAGTGGGGAATCGCTCTCAGATGCAGCCCATAATAAAAACCCCTGAATATTCGCACACGAGGGTTTCTACTGGGAATTTGGGGAATGCCCGTGTTGTCTGAGGAATAGTTCTTCCAGTGAAGTCCCTGGTGGTTGTGAGTTAATCCAAAAACTGCCTCTCTTCAGCACTTCCTTTTTACCTGCCACTCAGGGGCACCGAGGAGTAACTCGGAGACTTGCAATTTACACCACGCTCCTACCCTGAAATGTGCAGCTGGGACAACACTTGGCATCACTGCCTTGACTTATTTTCCCCCTACAGACAGGATTTCAAGGGGCTAGAGTGGTGGCTCAGCGGTCACGGTGCTTGTCTGGCATGCATGAGAATGTGGGTTCGAATCCCAGCACCACATACACAATAAAGTGTCAGAGAAACGAGGGCTGCCTGAAAAACTAAATCAAAAAGCTTCTCTCTTTCTCTCTCTTAAAAAAAAAAAATTTCAAGACTAGTAGGTGTGGTGGCTCAAATATAACTTAGCAATAGATAAGGCTCAGTAGCACTTAACACGTCTCCATGCACTGCCGTCCCTTGCTACCTGTTGCTCTTCCGCTGGAAGACTGAAATGGCCTGGAAGCAGAAAGTTTGTGAAGCACTGATGTAAAACTTGGGGATGGAGGAGAAGGGCAACAAGGTCTCGGAGTCAGAGCAACCGAGGGCCTCCACGGACCAGTCAGCAGGCTGGTGCTGCACCTGTCTGAGGTGCCTGTGGGGTCTGCCAGCCAAGCCCCTTACAGGGTGCTGTGTCTGCTCCAGAGCGAGGGGGAAGCGCAGGAGTGTCTCTCTTTTCTTTTTTGGTAGTTTAAACATTGTTCCCATTTCTTTTACTGGTGCATTAGCGTTGCTCGTAACGGTGGGATTTGTTGTTATACATTTGCACATGTATACAGCATATCCATGAAGGTGTGTAGACCTGCTGCAGCTCTGTGGTGCATCTTAGTGGCAGCGTGGTTTTGGGGACATTGCACATCCTGTCTCTAGTCCATCTCTCAAATAGTAGAATAATAACTCCTACTTTGTAGGACTCATGTCGTGTGCTTAACTCACGTATGGACCTGGCCAGGCACGTGGTAGCCGATGCTCAGCTGTGTGCGTTCTGCTGCGGGTCGTTGTCAGGTCCCAGCCCTGAACTCAAAGGACGTGGGGTGCAGGGATTTCTCTTCTACCACAAGCACTGGTTTCCGGATAAGATGGCCCAGTCCAGCTCAACTTTCTTTAAAATTTATGGCACAGTAGGAAGTCAAGGTCTTTAGAGACAAGCTTCCGTGTCAGTACCCAGTCTGCTACCCACTCTCTGTGGGGTGTGGAGCAGTGATTGAACGCCTCTGGGTCTAGTTTCCCATCTGTATAACTGGAACTGATTTCAAAGTGCTATTGAGAAGATTCAATGAGTCAAAATCCAGACTGTACCTGACACATTTGGTTTCTTCCATACTTTCAAACCCTCCAAATCAAGTTCTTTGTTTTATTTAACATTTCCTAAACCCCATCCAAAGGGACGTGCAGTCCCCCTCCATCCGTGCCTTTTTCTGAAGCAGGGAAAGAATTCCGATCTTCTATGCAAAATTTGATTAAATCAATTAACTGCTCTACAGATGTATTGTGTCCAAGCAGATGAGTACGAACGATAGGAAAAGTTACAAAAATATTGGTACTGAATAACCCAGAAGCCATTCTAGATATATTTGGGACTTGAGATATCAGGATGCTGGGATATCTGGCTATCTAAATATAAAAAGCAAGATTAGATCCCCCCTTTTCTACCACATGGAAATAAACTTTCAAAGGGACTGATGACCTATATGTGAAAAACAAAACTTCACAATGTTTTTAAAACATTAGGGACTGGGCTGGAGTGGTGGCTCAGCAGTTTCAGTGCTTGCCTGGCAAGCACGAGGACCGGGGTTCAAACCCCAGCACCACGTACGCAACTAAGTGTTGGAGCAACGAAGGCCATGTGAAAACTAAATAAAGTTGTTTCTCTCTTTCTCTGTCTCTCTCACTGTCCCTCTCTCTTTAAAAAAAAATAATAATAAAACCTTAGGGACAAGGATTTCTTAGACATGGGAAAAAAAAAAACAACAAAAAACCCCAAACTCAAAAAGTGGATACATTTGAGTTTATCAAAATGAAGAACATCTAATAAAAAGCATTAAGAGGCTGATGACAGACCAGGAGGAGATATCTGCAACGAATACAGCAGATAAAACATGATTCTGAAAATATACAAAGAACTATAAATTAAGAAGAAAAAGGGGTGGTGCTCAGCGGTTATGGCGCTGGCCTGGCATGTGTGAGTACGCGAGTTCAAACCCCAGCACCCTGTACACAACTAAGTGTCTGAGGAATGAAAATCACATGAAAAACTAAATAAAAAATTGCTTCTATCTTTCTCTCTCACTGTCCCCTCAAAAAAAAAAAAAAAAAAAAAAGAAAGAAAGAAAAAAAGAAAAAGAAGAAAAAGATCAGGGCACCAAGGTGCCTGTCTCTCATCACGGAAATTAAAGTAAAAACCTCACAAAGCTCCCATCAGATTTAAGGGAATGAGAAAGTCTCACTTAGCAGGTTGGCGGGGGCACACGTCTACAGTCCCCTGTACTCGGGGGAGGTTGAGGCAGGAGGATGGCTGAGCCTAGGAGTTCAAGGCCAGCCTGGGCAGCATAGTGAGACCCAGGCTTGGAGGGTTGGGAGAGTGTCACAAGACAGAGGTCTAGGGCTGGAGCGGTGGCTCAGCGGTTTGGGCGCTTGCCTGACAAGCACAAGGACCCAGGTTCAAACCCCAGCACCATGTACACAATTAAGTGTTGGAGTAACTAAGGCCATGTGAAAAACTAAATAAAGTTGTTTCTCTCTTTCTCTGTCTCTCTCTCTCTAAAAAAAAAAAAAAGAAAGAAAGAAAAGAAAGAGGTCTGAGAAGAGGTAGGGAAATGGAAGCTATTACTACAGGAACTGCTAGTAGGAGGGTGGATAACTTGGACAGGGCCACTTCACAGAGTAACGTGGCCACACCTGCAAAAGCTGAATGTACTTACTCCGTGGAGGCGCAGCCTTGCTTGAAATATCAGCACATTGAAAATAGCCTGACTGCCGAGGGTGGGAATAAACGTAGTCGGAACGTCCACTTGTGAAACCAGGGCTGTTAAAGGCTTGGCCGCTGCGCCTCTGAACCCACGTGCGGGCGCTCAGCTGTCAGCACTTACAGAGAGACGCATGCACCTAAAGGTCAAATAATAACCCGCAGCGCTGCCCGCTGCTCAGAACACGCGCACGCGGACGTCCAGGAAGCAGAACAGACCTAGGCTGTGCCTGCCTTCGTGGGCGGGGTGGGCAATGAGATAAGTCAGGGACACAGTCTTTGATTTTATCTGTGTTATGTTGTTGCTTCCAATTATTATTTTTTAACTAGCAAAATGTCAACCTGTGTTGGATTCTTTTTTTTTTTTTTATAGAGAGAAGGACAGTGTGAGACAGAGACAGATAGAATCAATTTTTATTAAGTTTTTCACATGGCTTTCGGTTGCTCCGACACTTAGTTGTGTAGGTGGGTGCTAGGATTTGAACCTGTGTACTTGTGTATGCCAGGCAAGCACCATAACCGCTGAGCCACCACTCCAGCCAACCTGTGTTGATTCTTGTTGGAAGATGTGTTGATACTTTTAGTCTGTTTTGTTCAAAAAAAGTTTTTTCAAGCAAACAGAAAATATTACTTAGAGCTATGGAACTTAGAAAATGAAAAATGAAGATCAAGTTTGAGGCTTGCCTGAGAAAATGCATTTTTGAATGTTTATGGAATTTTAAAATTATATTAAAAATTAGTGGGGAATGGTGGCACATGCCTGTAAATACCAATTAGTGGTGGCACATACCTGTAAATCCCCCATACTCCAGAGGCTGAGGCACAAGGTTCACAAGTTTGAGGCCAGCTTGGGCAACTTAGCAAGACCCTGTCTCAAAATAAAAAATAAAAACATGGTTGGGGATATGGCTCAGTGGTTAAACACCCCTGGGTATAATCTTTGGTACCAAAACCAAAAATGAAAACAAACAAAAACTGCTTGGGGGTAAAAAGGAATAGAAAAAGAAAGTGCAGGAAAAGAGATAAGAAAATTTGAAGGGATCCAGAAAGGGCCTTGTTCTGCCAAAGCTGCTAAACACTAGGAGTCACAGGGCCGTCACCCACAGCCTCCTAGGGTTAATTAATGTTTATTTGTACCAGGTAACAAAGACCTTTATTTCTTCTGGTCTGTTATCAGCTAGTGGAGTCATTTAGTTTCTCTTTCTTTTCCACTTAATACTCAAGAGGGCTAAACTTGCATTTCCTTGATATCTCTGAAAGTTTATGACCAGGGTTTTTACAACAGTTTGTGTAATTTATCTGAGGTCTGCCCTTCTGCCTCAGCAGCCACTGAAAAGCAACAGTCACACTCCGTGCTGCAGCCACCAGCCTGGACAAGGTGACCAAGAATGGGGCAGGCGAGGCATGGCCAACTCCGTGGTGGCCTCACAAAACACAGCAAGTACCGTGGCACGGTTGCATGCGCCTGTACTCCCAGCGGCTCAGGAGGCTGAGAGGAGGATCGCAAATGTAAAGCAACTTTGGTGAGGCCCTGAGCAACTTCGATAGATCATGTCTCAAAATAAAAAGTAAAAACGGGCTGAGGATGCGGTTCAGTGGTAAAGCGCTTTTGGGTTCAATCCACAGTAATAAAAACAGAGAACAAAAAACACCAGATTCACCCGGGACACAATCAGAGCAGCGCGGCTTTGCTCCCACTAGCAAGTGGTGTGCCCTGGCCGAGGGGCTGTGCAAGGCCTCCAAGGACAAACGGGACCTCAGTTTCACCAAGGGTGGGGACACCATCTGTGCCAAGAGGAAGTAAGAGCAGCTGAGCAAGGTCCTGGCTGTGGTGAGGCAAGCGGCTGCCAAGATGGACTGAGCCCCGCCCACTTCTGTGCATAATAAAACCTTTACAGGAAAAAAATCCTGTTATTTTACCTTAGAGTTTATTAAAATGTCATCAATTTATACTTAAAATCCTTTTATGCTGACTTACGGTTAGGCTGAATGAGTTCAATATTGCCCCCACATAAAATCCCATCACCACCCCCCAACCTCTGCCCCCCCTTTAGTGCCTACTGGGTCCCCTTGCTGGGTGCTGTAAACGGGAGACGTACTGGCAGCCAA
This sequence comes from Aplodontia rufa, assembly GCA_004027875.1. Classification (NCBI taxonomy): domain Eukaryota; kingdom Metazoa; phylum Chordata; class Mammalia; order Rodentia; family Aplodontiidae; genus Aplodontia; species Aplodontia rufa. The sequence goes on from PVKS010010748.1 coordinate 55,650, forward strand.
CTCATACACTTTTATTGTTTTATCTCAATTTATATGAAGCGCCTCTCCTTTAAAGCACCCAGAGATCTAATTACATGGTCATAGCCAAGGACTTAAGTATATAATAGATCCAATAATTTGTTATTAAGTATAAAGATATGCTAATCACTCACGTAGAGTAGAAATGCAGTGGAGTTAAAGTTAAAGGCGGTGACAATGAGCCTTTCAAGGTGCAGGCATCTTAGAAACCACACCGGAATAATCACAGCCCGCATAAAGTATTTTATGCTTCAATACATTTGTAATTGACCAATAATTTGTTTCTATGGGGAATAATACCCAATAATAAAATCCAAAGAGGAGGACCTTTATCACATAATTAAATATTTTTAATTCTATTATAGTAGTTCAGAGCGAGGTTTGTTTGTGGGGATGTTGCTTAATTTTTGTTTTGCATAATTTTTTCAGATTATTTAATATAAAGCAAGTTAACAGTCTGACTGTATATCTTTTCTTTCTGAGAAAAGAATAAGTATTATGGTTAGACACTTTTTCCAATTCCCAGCACTTAGCAGGGTTCCACATATCTAATATGCAAAAAGGTGTTTTATTTATTTGACAAAGTGAAACTTAAAATGTGTACTTTTATTTCATCTTTTTGCTCATACTTGATGCTTTTAAAGAAAAAATAGGAAAGTATGGGGAGAGAAATATTAAAAGTTACTTCCTGGAATATTAAAAATTCTTTCCTGGAATCTGTCAAGTGATAAAATACATTAGGTCATACCATTTTTAACCTACAAAGGCCGCTGTTTCCTAAGTTTAATATTACATAATATAGCTATAGATTGATTTGAATGAATGAATGCAAGATGTTTCATTGCCAATCGCAATATATTTAGTTCCCTACCAGCCCTCTCTGGGGCACCTGTCTGCAGAAATGGGCACATTGTTACAAATCCTTCTGGTGTAAGAGGGACTCGGTATCCAGCCCTATTGCCACTCTTTTTTTTTTTTTTTTTTTTGATGTTGTTTCTCCGATGCTTGCTTGTGTATGTAGTGCAGGTCCTCACACTGTGAGCCACCTCTCCGGCACCCCCACCCCCAGCCCTTTTTTTGTTCCCATTGCTGTTTGTTCTCAAATTCTCTGGGACAGAAGTTAAGTGAGAAGAGACAGGATGAAGTGGTTCTCAGTCTCAGGGGTGATTGAACCAACAGGTTTCCTACAATTGGAGACCTGAGGTTTGAAGGTTTGAAAGCCATACTTAGAAAGTGATTGGAACAAAGATCCAGGTCTTCTCACTAACATGGGGCCAAGGTGTCTTTTCAGAGGAGGTAGGAAACCATCTCTCCCATCTGTCCAACCACACCACAGGCCTGGCATAGCTGTGCCTGCAAATGTCCCCCGAGGGGTTTCTAGGCAGAAGAGACTGGGAGAAGTCTGAACTTACACAGCAGGTAGGGTTTTCCACCCGCTCTCTCTACATTATCCCAGATGGAAACTTGCAGAATCAAGACTTGAACCAGTCACCTGCTTTGCCCGTGGGAGGGGGGCAGTGGGAGGGAGGCAGTCTAGACTTCCAGTCTGACTCTCCCCATGACACAGCCCTTCACCTCCCTGAGCAGCTTGACGGATGGACGGACATGGGTGGAGTGGGGCAGTGCCCCTGCTCCGCAGGTCTTGGTGGAGTTTGCACCCCTGGAACCATCACTAGCTGGCCTGAGCATGTGGGGGTGCCTGGCAGCAGCTCCTTGCTCGTATGGCTCTGCATTTCTTCCTCGGATGAGGTAAACAGCCAGACCGTTGGCAGTTAGGCAGATCTAGATTTCAGTTCCTAAACTCCTACCCACCAGCTGTGTATCCTTGGGAACCTCTTTGTGTCTCCTCTTTTTTTTTCTATAGTAAAGTGACTATAAATATCTCCTCAGACTTGTGATGGTTAATTAAGTTAAGGGAGGTAAGTTGCCAGCACATAACATGTGACAGATGCTTTTTCCCCTTTTTCTTCTTTATCACCCCACATTCTCTTTTTACGACTGCTTCTATTTCTTTCCCGTGCATCCAAGGGAAAGGTAGTGAGTCAGCTGTACAATATTAGTTGCTTTCTTAGACAATTCTATTCCTCTCCGTCTCCTCCCCCAACCCTTTTTTTGTGTGTGTGTGCCAGGGATTGAGCCCAGGGGCACTTTACCACTGAGCTACACCCCCAGGCCTTTTTATTTTTTTATTTTGAGATAGGGTCTTGCTTAGTGGCCAAGTCTGGTCTCAAACTAGCAATGATCCTGCCTCAGCCTCCTAAGTCACTGGGGTCACAGTCATGTGCCACCATGCCCAGCTTCTTAGACAATTCTAAATAGTACAAACTTCCCTACTGTGGACTCCATTCAGCCTCAGCAGAAATCCAGTAAGGAACATGTGACACCTAGGAAGGAAGGGCGGGCTTGCTAAGCTGAGGGGTGTCAGCTAAGCTGAGTGTAGGAACCACCCCACCACCCTGGATCACAGGCAAGTTTACTTCTCACCTTCCTGAAAGTCCATTGCAAGTCCAGTGGCTCTCCAAGGCAGCTGTCTCATCTGGTGACTCAGTGGCCCCAGCTGTTCCCAGCCAGGGCTGCGTTCCTGACCTCACCAGGAGCCCAGCAGTATGTTCTGCCTCACCTCCGGACCCAGAGCAGCTAAAAACTCTGAAACTACAATCCCAAGTAAACTTTTCCTCCACTAAGTTGCTCTTGTCAGGTCGCAGAAATGCAAAAGCTGCCTAACAGGCTACCCCCATCACTGGGGGTGTGACCTGTGATACGTTGAGGAGTAGGGAGGAAGCAGGGCTGTTTCAGTGCTGGTGAGAGTACAGACCTTAGGATCTGGTTCCTGGCATTCAAATCCCTTCACAGCCACTTATTAATCTATTATTATTAGTCTATCATTATTAGTGAGACCAACTTTCCTGTTTGAGGGGACCAGGGGTGTTGGCAATATCCATGTCAGAAGATGAACTGTGTGGACCCACGAAGATGGGACACCTGGAGCTCCTCACTAGATCTGACCCACAGCCCTCCGTCCTTGTCACACACCATTGTTTTAAGCATCGGATGCTTAAGTATTTGTAAAAATCCTTTTGCAGGGGCTGGAGCGGTGGCTTAGTGGTTTCTCGGGTTCAAACCCCAGCACCACGTACACAACAAAGTGTCTGAGGAATGAAGGCCCCATGAAAAGCTAAATGAAATTGATTCTCTCTTTCTCTTTCCCACTCCCTGTCCCTCTCTCTTAAAAAAAAAA